>JAPVRG010207610.1:0-14697 GCA_029783565.1 Rhagoletis cerasi | reverse complement strand
CGCCGACGCCGCGCCGTCTGTCAACCCGCTCTTCGGAGGATAATCTCTCCCATTACACGCAATGTTACCGACACACTAGTTTAGAGAGCGGTGTGTCTATTTAACGTAAACACATTGCAGTAAAGTTTTTTATATGGCGGGGTTGGAGGGAATTCTGCCCGATCGTGGATTGACTGTGCGCTACCTCAGTATTTGGCGAAACCGACCTCATAAGGTAAAGAAAAATTCTTTTACAGGATTGGAAATTAGCGGACCCAAAAATTACCAAAAATTTCTAAACTAAATATCAAACTCAATAGCAGATTTTTTTATTAAAATGATGCAACTCATCCAAAATAAAATTTTTCGGCCAAACTGTCGTTTGCCTTCAAGAGCTGAGTAAATCGGACCTTGCAAGCGTATAATTCGAGATCGTTGGCATTTTATCAACAAATCAGCTGGTCTTCCTGTTCAATGCATTCATTCAGCATCCAATGCCGTCCTTCACTTCATCAGCATACATACATACGTACAATGTGTCACTCCTTTGCTGTTGCTCAAGTGTGAAAGCGGAAAAACGTGATGAAGATGCGCTTTAACCTCAGATTTGGAGGCAAAAAAAGCAACAACAGAAAATACATTACATTAGACTGCCTCTCGCAACCTATGTAAAGAAAGTCGGTTCTCCTTCTCTAAGCTAATAATTAGAGTTCGGATTTTTATGCTAAAAACAAGCCTACAAATATGTACCATCATAAGCAAAATATAAAAATTTGTATTTCTTAGGCTTATTTTTAGCATACAAATACGAGCTCTAGTAATCATTAAATCTTTTGGAGGTCGAAAAAACCTGCAAATAAAACTAGCCGAATTTTTTGTTTCGCATGGAAAAATGAGAACCTTTTTGCGTGAGGCTTTCTAATGTACAAGTAAACACATGATGCAATGTCGTACAAAGCCTTACAACACTTCAGTGCCAAATGTTGCATAAACGGAAAAAGTAAGAAAAAAAAAACTTCTTCAAAAAATACATATGTAAGTACATAGTTAAAACAAAATACTCATAGGTATAGTTAATACGGGTAATCGATTGAGTGCGCCTTCACTATTACGGCTTAGGGCAAAAGCAGTTTAGTCCTCTAAACTGCATGCTACACGCTGCAAATGCGTGTCGTGCTTTGCCACACTTGGCGCAACTTCGACGTTAATTCGTCCATTTGCTTGCCACATTTGGTCACCGTAGTCAAAGGTTGTGCTGTTTGAAGATTTGTGGTGGGAAAGTGTGTGTGCTGATGATTACTCAACACAAGTTGCTTTACGGCTTTTATGTATGTAGTTAGTTAGCTTTGTTACAGCGACTTGAAGGTGTGACCAGTTCCAAATAAAACAAAAATAAAAAAAATTGGGAAGGACGTTTGTTTAGGCCGTCTGCATATTAAAAAGTGGCTGTGCAAGTTTTTGTAACGCGATTGCAACATTACGCGACATAAAACACAGATGAAGCAGGGGTATTGGCAGCTTTCTTATTTATATAAAACAATGTTTTATGTGTCTCTTCAAAGAAGTTTCCTTCTTTGAATGTACTTTTATAATGCTGATTTCTTTATATGGATGTGAAGAGACTGGCCTAGAGCACTGCTAATTGTACTCCCATTCGCCCAAACCAACGCCTAACCCACGCGTGCTCGGACTGCCGACGTTTTTGCGAATCAATCGAGGATACAAAAGAGTCAGCCAGGCTGAGCAGAATGTTCGTTAAAGAACACATTAATGGAGAAGAAAGGAAAAAAATTGCTATTTTAATTATTTCTCTATAAACTATCGAATCTGAACGGAGGTAGTGGTTCCGATTTTGAAAGGATTCAGGAGGAAAATAAAAATTACATATCTGTTTCCAAAAAAGGAGCAACATGATAATAACAATGCTAAAGATCTAAGACTAATAAATCTTATGTCTTTTATACTTAGACGTTTGAAAGAATCTTATGTCTGCACATCCGAAACACCACGTAGAGTTTATTGAACACTAAACATGCCTACCTAAAAAAGAAATCAACGGAGAACGCGTCACACGATGTGGCACGATTGAGTGTTCGCATGGCTTAATTTATATGTAGTAGCGCTAGGTTTGTTGCATTCGCTCGTGCATCGTATCTGTGTTGAGGAGCACATTAATTAACTCTGGATTAAGTTCCCAAAGCAAGTACCTATGGCCCCGCAAGAAGGAGTGTAGCACTCTTTGGAATGGAGATGCATGCGCCATAAATTGTTTTGTAATTGTATAAAAAAGTTTGAATTCGCAGAAAACGGAACTGATAATCTTTACAAACAAGAAAAAACAGTCTCATTTAGCTAAACCTGAATTGAAAGTTACAGAACTGAATATTTCGCAATGGGGATGATGTATCTGGGTGTTGTTCCTGAACCAAAATTTAATTGTAGACCGAACATTGAAGTCTCGGTGGTCCTCCATGCTTCAAAAAGAAGGTTAGGCAATATTTTTGGGTTAAAATCAAAAATTTTGCACTGGATGTAAAGTGCAACTCATACTTTTATAAGGAGCTAAGCCTGCCGTTATTAAAGACTTCGCCGTTAAAAACCCAGCAGAATCGAGGGATCAGCTGCTCTTGGCACAATGGGTGCAATGAAATCCGGAAAATTTGGCTCGAGTTTGTACCGATAGATCTTTGTTATCGAAGATTCAGCGCAATCAAATTGCAAGCCATCCTGAATAAATAGATTCTCATATGGACCAACCGAAAATTCTGTATACGATTTCCACGCCATATGGAGGAAAACAGTGCTTGGAGAGCAAAACAGTCTTTACGACAGATCCAAGATGGAATACGGGGTAGATGCAGGGATTTTTATTTACCAGCCCAATTTGAAGCTATCCTTTTGCCTAACGGACTACGCAAGCGTTTTCTAGGCAACAATGTTTGTAGATAAGGATGGGTTAAGGGCCATTCGCGCGCGAGAACGCAGGTGAACATTTTTCCATACATCTAGGCGGCAATTAGGGCATTCTCCTCTTCCCCGGATAGGTTGGAGTTAGTAGAGGGCTGTAGGAGAATACTGGCCTCAAATTTTAATCGATTCGAATTAAACTGAGACCGATGATATAGAAACGCATACATATTGACGGGTATGGGATAGCGGATAACTTAGACAGGTGCAGCTATGCTTTAGGTGTGTCCAACGCAGTGTACATGGGCGCCTCGCTGAGGGAAATAAAATATCGAGATGCAAGTGTCCGGCTCATGCAAGAGTAGGACTAAGAACACTTCAACAACCTTTCCCACGAAAGAGTTGTCAGAGTTCAGTAAAAGGTATGTTTTTATCATAGTCGTTAGTCCATAACCTTCTCTGCCTATTATTTATTTATTTATTTATTTCATGAAGTTGTAGCTCTAAAGCATTCGACTGTACATATGCATTTCTCACTGTCTGATTAAAACCGAACAATGATACAGAGGTCGCTCCGACGTCTTATCGTCCCATGACCAAGCCGGAGTACCCAATAAAAGATACAGATAGATAGATAGATATTGTACGGAGGTATGCACCGCGACCCAGTGGATCTATTGTGAACTCTACTCATCACAACACGTCTTCCAATCCCAGGGACTCCAGGAAGTCCAAGAGGGCCTTTGGAGGTAAGGTGTGTATGTGCTCTCTTTCTGGCCACATAAAGCTTATGTTGTTAATACGTCGCGTCGCTACGGCATCACACTCCACAAGCAAGTAAAGTGGTGTCGCCTTGGCTGAGTCGCAGAAGCGCCAGAGATCGGTCGACCAAATTCACAGCTTGTGTAGATAACATTTAATCTGCAGTGTCCAGTGAGGATGCCTGTAATTATTTTAAGTTTGTTTTTTGGGAGGGTAATTAAAAGATACAGATACAAAATATCTCCTATGATGATGTGCAATGAATTTCGAGAACTTAAATTTAGTTTTCGATATGATAACTCGAAATTGTTTAGGTAAATTCATGAAAATAAATAAAGGATTCTCTGAACCCGTCAAAATCCTAGACGATAGTAGCCTAGTAATGGGGACTAAAACCTAAGTTTGTGATGTGGAAGTATGTATACTGGTCTGGTCAAAACACACAATACTACGTTAGGTATTTAAGTTCAGCGGCATTCATACTCAGGGAAACAATGTTGTGGGGGACTTAACACTTCGGGCAACACTACAGATAAATGCAATGTCCAGATGAAAGAAAATGGAGAAGAAACCGCTTAAAAAATGTGACAACCAGGCGGCGTTATTAGTTATAGCATTTCCATTTACCAAATCTAAGCTGTTCAAGAAATGAAGAATTACGCTGCATGGCTCAGCCAACGATTGTATCTCTTGCCTGGCTTGCTGTGCACAAAAACAACGAATGAGGCTGTTTAGAAGAATCTGAAACGGTGGTTGGTAGAAGCGTTGGTAGAAGCGGCGCCTGAGCACATACCCAGGACCCAATTAATGCTTATAGCACCATTTTGAAACGGTGATACTGGGATGCCGTTTTGGAATGATTAAATTAATATATAATCCCTTGGAGTGGCTAGAAATAAGTGATCAGATATACTGATTTGTATGTAGGTATCAAGATAACTCTGTTCTGAATGTAAAAAAACAAGGATCTCAGACCTGATAAATATATCAAGGAAAGAAGTAGTCAGATAGTAGTAATTATCACGGCCAGGGACCTAAAATAATGATTATTCTCAAATTTTCCACGACAAAAATCAATATGTGCATGTTTTTTTCATGTCCTGTATAAAGCTGATGATTTAAAAATTTCTTAGCGAAGTCTATAAAAATTATAATTAGTAATTACGTTTTGGTTTTTATCAATCGCCCAGAATATATATTGATCAAAAATAAAACTAATTTTTCGAGTGTTATTTTTTCGCTCTGAAATAATGATTATATTGCAAGTTTAATTTTCTTGATCAGAAAAGATCATTATTTTTTGAGTTCTATTTTTTTCATCGGAATTAAAACTCATTTCGTGAGCGTTATTTTTTCTCCCAGAAATAAAAAATTAATTTTGAGTTTTATTTTTTTTTGCAGATCGAAAAGCTCAAAATGCCACAAAGTTATTTTAGTAGTAAACACTTTTTGAAATGCACTCGTCAACAAATCCACTAAAAATTAAAAAAAATACGGTTTATAAATCTGTTGTAATTTTTTAGTGCATAACCATGTTGACGAGTGCATAGCAAAAAATATTTACTACTAAAGCTTATTAGAAATGCCCTGTGGCGTGTTGAGTTTTTCGATCTGCAAAAAAACAAAAACTCAAATATTAATATTTATTTCTGACAAACGCGACCTATTATTTCCACAATTTATCAATTCCTAATTAAATACGTATACTTATGTACATACTTAGATTTTGGGTCGAAAAATTGAAATTTGAAGTGAGAAATTAAAAACTGCCTCATTTTTTCTTTCTCGCCTCGAACGACACCCTACACATACATATGTATATATGTATATGTTTCAAATTCGTAGGTTTTTGAAGTCAGAACGAGAAAACTAGCCTTTTTTGTATTCTCAATTTCAAATCGATTTCGGTGACCCAAAATCTATAGTTTACTAGTCCCGTTCATCGGGTACAAATTCGGCTTCATGGGTATGCTGAGGGTCGGCCTCTATTAAAAAAAAATAGTCGAACCTAAAATGAAAAACAAAAATTGGTGTCACGAATGTACTCGCACCGAAGCGGTTCAGAAGTGGAGACGTCGAATCTATCCATGAAAGAGGAAGATTAAGGCTCAGGGTAACTAGGCAACAGCGCACTCGAAACGAAGCTTAGAAACAGCTGGCATTTAAACAGCAACCATTACTTACACTCTAACAGTTGGTTACTTAAAGAGATGCATAGGCAAAAAGCAAACCCAGAAGAAATGCAAAGGTTAAGTGGTGCATTGGCACAAAAAAAAGTGCAAAAGAAAACAATGGAAAATTTGTGAAAAAAATCTCAATAAAGAAACGGCAAAGTAAAAAGCGAAACAAATCGTTAATACTTTAATAAGATGGAGAGGCTAAATGGCATAGCCGAATGTTGTACGGTTGTGAGAAAAACTCTTCCATTTACATATGTATTTGGGTATACACATATGCAAGTATGCGTCAAAAATGATAACTTGCCGATAACAGAAATAATTGACAAAAAATGACGGCTAAGAAAAAAATGCTAACTGACTGACTGACTGAAAGAGAAAAACAGACCAAAACATGGACAGTAGGGTGGACGTGAATTTTCAGGTGCATAATTGATAGATTGGCAAAGGCATGGCTGTATCTGCTATGTAATGAATGCTGTGGCAACAACAACAAAAACAACAGCAATAGTTCAGGCTGCAGTAGCTTTGTAGTCAGTTGTCTCTGTAGAAGTCAAGGAGGAAGGAGACAACAGCGATAGTGAAAAAGTGTTCAGGAAGTAAGGCGGTGGAGACAGTGCGCATGTATGTCTGTATGTATGACATTGCATGTATGTCTGTATGGGTGTGTTTGTGTATGGCCAAGCATAGCGGTATTCGTTCCAACTAACCGAGGGTTAAGCAGATGAGTAAACACTTTTAGCGGACAACTAACCTCGCAACGAATCGCATAGAAAACTGGCTGGTAAACTTTTTACGTTTTGTGCTTAGTTTTTTTACGAATATTTTTTGATATATGTAGTTGTTATTGCTGTTGCTTTAGCAACAGGTGAGTGCGTTATTTGAAAACTTGTAGTCATTGCTGACACCTCTTGAGGCCATATGTTGCACGTTGGTGGGCTTTTCTATTATTTTCTTTTTCGTACACAACTTTTCATTTTCATGCTGCCGTTTCGTTATTGTTGTTTTGCATATTTAACTGCATAACCACTTCCGTATAAGAAAGAAAAACAACAACGAAAATAACAACAACATAATAAGCAATAGAAAAACATTTAAAACGGCCGGCTGCTATGCGAAAGGCTAATTATGCGGCGATGTTACGGACATGGTCGCAGCAGCCACGACAGATTCTTGAGTGACAAGCATGCAACGAAAAAAAAAACAAAAAAAAAACAAGCATCAACAACAACACCCATCAAAGCGTGTTAAATAAATCAAATGAGAGAAAGCAACAAAAAAGTGCTTGATATGAGAATAACAACTGAAAATATAGTAACAGTTGTGGCGTTGAAAGACGGCGAAGAAGAAGGTAGGAAAGAAGGTATAAAAAAACAAAAATTTAAGTGAAGTTGGTAATTAGAGTTTACTTAGTTTTTTCTGGCTTAAAAAACTACAGTGTGTCAGGTTTTAAAATTTTTTAATATAAAAATACATATGGACTAATCCATATCACATCGACCAGCGATTGCAATAGACCATTTTTGATTACGATGCATTTTGGCCAGAGCTTTACTTTCATCATATAAAAAAGTTTTGCCAAAGGAAAAAAAAATTTTTTTGAAAGTTCAATATTTTTAAAATTTTCCGGATTTAGCAAGTTTACTCTTTGTTTATTTTTTAAATATCTCAAAAACTATTATAGTTACTGGTTTCGTTCTGAAAGTTATATTTAAGACTATTTAAAAAAATATGTTAAAAAAAATCGAATAATTAAAAAAACTACACACATTTGAAATTTAAGAAATAGTATAAGCAAAAACTTATATAAAACTAAAACGATCCTGAAATATTCAAGAAGGTGCTTTTTGTTTTTTAAAAGATATGAATTTTTGAATTTTGAAGAAATTTTGTTTTGCAACTCTGCAGCAAAAAAGGATTTGTTTAAATAGAAATTTTTTAACAATTTTTCAAAGTTCGAAAATTCATATCTTCAAAAAACAAAAAGCATATTCTTGAAAATTTCAGGATCATTTAAGATCAGTTAGAGTTATTGTATAGAAAAAACTTATTCAGAAATTTTTATAAGTTTTTGCTTTTACGATTTTTTAAATTCAGAATTCTGTAAATTTTTAAAATTTTTCTAATTTTTTTTATATATATTTTTCTTTATAGCCCTAAAAATCACGGTTAGTAAAATGGTGAAATTTAGAATTTTGCTTAACTTTCCAAAAAAAGTGTTTTTACAATATAAACGAAAAGTTTTGACCAAAATTCATCCAAATCAAAAACGGTCAATTCAACCCATTGCTCGAATTGTTAGCCTGAGTGCGCTGAAATCATATTCAAATTTCAATAAAATCATATACGTAGCATACACACATAAGTATGTATTTATTAATAAACCACGATTTTCCAGTGAAATTCTCTCTTTTTATCACCAACAAGCAACCAACAACCATCGCTTTTGCGTTTTGGATGTTTTGGATGGGTACACTGAGAATAAAAGAAATTTTGCTTGAGCGGTTCTTATTGTACTTGAGGTCATTTTAAATCTAAATTTCTTTACTAAAAAACAACAATAGTTTATAGTGGTAGAAAATAAAGCTGCTATTTTGGAGAGCAACAGATCTCCTCATCAGACTTCTTCATCAAGCTCATAGACATATCAACCGTGACGCTGCAAAGCCAGTATTTTAGACTCTGAGCTAAATTCGTCCCCTGTGAACTGTTGTTGATTTTTACTAGTTTGCAATATCAACCAAACTATAATCAACAGAGTTGGGTGTAGTGCACTAAATTTTGAGCGAACTAAACATTTCACTAGCACTAATAGCTAATTCTTTTTGCTATTTTTGTATTACATACATACTGCTTCCTCTTATTTAGTTTTGCTTTTTTTTTATACATATGTAGAATAATATGCGATAAAGTGTAAAACTCAATTTTTCAAATTACTGAAAAAATTTTGTATTCCAAAAAATTAGTGTTGGATTTTTTTACACTATAAGTTTTAGTGAAGAAAAAAATATTGCACTAGGCTAAAGAAATTTTTTTTCACTATTCTACTATTAATTTTAGTGAAATTTTTTTCATTTCATCGCTATTGTATAGTGAGGCTGATATTTTGTATACAACCACTAAACACCAATAGTAGTAATTAAAAAATTTGCAATATCACTAACTATTAGTGGAAAACGAAAATTCAGTGCACTACCCCTTACTCTGATAATCAAGAGTAACTGTTACTGTTTTGTGTAATTTTATTGTGGCTGATATCCCTGCTCCCTTGAGAAATCCTGCTGCGCTCTCCCGTCCTAATGTTGGAAAGAACATTTTCGAGCCGATAGAGACTAAATTATGTTTTAGACATGGCATGCGACAAATTTCGTGCGATTTCTTCAATCTGATGTTTGAACAAGATGATGCTCCTGAAATTTTTTCCATCTGATAAGTTTGAAAGTCAAACCGAAACTAATCTTTCCATCGTAAAAGATCCGATCGCCTCTGTATTAGCGTCTGGTAAATGTGAGTAGCAGTTTTTGGGCAATTCGTAATATGGAGCACGGCTTCATTCGAGGCTTTTACAATTTTTTGGGATTTTTTTGCTTTTAGTTCTTTTTTGGAATTTTTTCTTAGCCGTTCATGATTTTAGATTTTTTGCGACTTTTCAGGATTATTTGAAAGTTCTTCTAAATTTTATTTTGCGACCGTTTAGAAATTTTCTGGATTTAGTTAGGAATGTTTCGAATGTTTTGCGGCATACACGAGATTCAGTTTTTTTCTAAGTATATTTAGGACTTTTTTTGGAACCATTCGAGACTATCCGGCAATTTTTCGGGGTTTTAAGGCCTTTCGGCATTTTTTGAGATTTTTTCGGAATAACTTGGCATTGCTTGAGCATTTTCAAAACTGTTTTTAGGGGCTTTTCGGGATCTTTTCTGGGTTTCTCGGGGCATTTCCAGTATGATTTCAGCTCTTTCGCTGGATTTTTGCGGGACGTTTGACTGTTTTTTGAACTAGTGGAACCTTTTCAGAATTTCTTATAGACTCTTCGGTATTTTTGGGACTTTTTCGGGAGCATATACCATTATTTAAGAATTTTTCGGGACATCTTTATGGGCTTCTCAGATTTTTTTAGAATCTTTTGTGGTTTTTTGGAATCTTTGAGACGATTTGAAATTTTTCGGAATATTTTGGCACCTTCTCAGAGTTTTTAGGATTTTTTTTTAATTTTTAGACAAAAACAGAAAAAAAAAGAAGGGAAAGACAAAGAAAAAAACATGGACAGAGACAAAGGCAAAGAGAAAGACTAAGACTAAGACTAATACTAAAGACACAGACACAGACAAAGACAGAGATAAAGGCGAGGACCAAAGTAAAGAATGCAAACTTCTTATTTTCTGGAAATTGTCTACTATGTTTCACTTCTTCCGCGCGTAGGGACTCCACACACTCAGTTTTTTTACTCTATAAATTTTTAGTTTTTTTACCAGTAACTGAAAAAGTGGAAAATATTAAAAGTACGCTGTCAAGCCAGTAGATAAAAAACTTAAAAGAAGCTGCAAACGTTATGTCATACAGTTTTTTTTATTTATTTCTTAACTACAACAGACATATTATATACTTTGTTAAAATATCTTGAAACCAGCTCCACTATTAAGTATTATTTTTGCTTATATTCACTCAAATTAATTTGATTTCTAAACCAAAAAAAGAATTTGATTGAAAATTCTATTTTCCTTTGCAAAAATGTCCCTTCCCTGGCATAGAAAAATTAAACCAGACTCTGTTGGAAAAATCACGCTAATTTTTTCTCAGTGCACTCCACCTCTTTTCCATAACCTAAGGCAAACGGTAATCAGCGTATGTGTGTGTAATTATATAATAGTGTGTAATGCTCTGTACGCGAGTTAATTACCCCAACTCGAGTAATTTAATTACTATTTTTTATTAGCATCTTTTTTCGGCATAACTTTTATTTAACATTTATTATTATTAAATTCCAATGTACATATGTATACACATATGTATGCGCATGTGATAGCCCGCTCATCAGTCTGGTATTTGTGTTAAACCTCTGTGGTGTGTTTTGTTTGTTTAAGTGCTTATTTGCTTTTCATTACCCATCGGTTCGCTATTACCACAATAATAAGCCACTGAAGGTGATTTTGCAGTTTTTTCCCTCCATAATTCCATCAAGTATTGCAGTGTGATGATTGACTTTTTTGTACTCATCTGCTTGATCGTTGCCACTTATGCTGAAGTTATTAATTAAGAAATTAATTGCTGCGCCGAAAACTGTGAAATATTCGTAGCAAATGCCTAAATTAGTCTAGGATTTATGGCAATCAGGTGTTGATGATGAGCAGAGCGAGGAATTTTTTGATGTGCTGTGCATTAGTGTTGAAACTTATTTTTCAATTTAATGAACTGTAGTCGTCTTGTTACAGTTAAATTTACTAACTGAGTAGGCTTCCTCAGTTGTAGTTTGTCGATTGCAGCTTAGTTGAACAGCTTCGATAATTAAGAAAGATTTTAAATAATGCTCTTTAAGGTGATATTTAGATGTGCAAATTGGTTCAAACTGGAGTTTTCGATATAGTTAGTTAGTGAGAATTCCAGAACTGTTAAAGTATCACAAGTGCGACCGGAAGTGTATAAGTTAATAATATTTTAAGAAAATTTTCAGATGCGCAGTTTTGTAGCCCATTCAATTTTAGTATCTCAAAGTGCAAGGTTCAAGTGGCTGCAAAATAGCGTTGATTTGTGGCAATTTTTTTGTTGACGGTGTCAGGTATTTTCCATAAAAAATTTGTATATAGAAGAAAATGCCTAGCACCGGCAACAAAAAGAATTGGCGAAAATCAACGGTATTTCGCATGACATTGACTGACAAAAGCCTCGTTTGCGGCGGCACCAGCTCAAAACTCCTTCTCTACGTCAAGTGTTCTGTAGCCCCGCCCAGTTTTTGTGAGGCTGATAAAGCCCTTCGCTCATTTGCCTTAGTAGGGAAGGCGAATCCGATTCGACAGACGGCCACTGCAGAAATAAAACACTGCAACGGACAGCTGATTCGAAACGTCATTGAATCAATTTTATTTCCATTTCTGTCCGTTCAACTTTATGTTATGAAAACAAGTTCGTGTCTTAAGTCTTCTGTTTTAAAGTACGAAGAGGCAGTCACTATTGAATATCCTTACTATGCTATTGCAGCGATTTGCTTCTTACCGGAACCTTCATTTCAACTACAAAAACAAGAAAAACAACAACATTAAACCTTCTATAAAATTTGAACTTCAAGTCGAACAACATAACAATTTATCACAGACCACAGCTACATATTTAAGGAAGCAGCAAGAAAAAAAAAATACTAAAAAACACAAACGCACACACAAATGCAAAAAAATGCATCAAAAGAATAAGCAAACATTATGCAAAAACTAAAGTTGATGTAGCAAAAAAGAAGCATTTAAAGTTGTGCATATTTAACCAACGGCAAACAAGTTTAGGTTGGCAATCGTACTGAAGATGTGCGCAAAACTTAAAATCGGAGCGTCTACAGCTGCTTGCATATTTCTGTTTGTTAGGTTCATTTGTTGGGTTTGTAATTGTTTTCTGTTTTTTTTTGGCAAAGAAGTGTTAGTACAAGTTCAAAAGATAAACATGTTGCAATCATGGAATTTTTTACGCTTTGTTTCATAGATCATTCGGTTTTATTCTGTATCTATTTAGTGCCACTAACTAAGTGTGGCCAAGTACTTGTACGTTGTTGCATCAGTAAGCATTTGAAAAATTGAAAAATTGAAAAAAGGAAAAACACAAATTCTAGAAGAGTTGCATGAATGAGTGCAGAGCAATGTGTAACCAGTAAGAATAAGAAAAACAAAACAAAATTAAAAGTATGATGATAAAGTGATGTGCATATTTATATATTGTAGTTGATGGAAAAATGAAAGCGTTTGTGAGATAAACAGACTGGACTCATACATTATAGTATGCTATATTTCTTATTCGGGAAAACAGCAGGTTATTTTGAAATCTTTGCCATTATTACTTTGGGTTGATTCTATTTGTTGCAATTAAAAAAAGGTTCCGTCGATATCATCTCGCTTGACAATTTTAGTTTTCCCCGACTGACATAAGACAAGTCAATTAAATTTTAATTTCTATCAAAGTTTATGAGGCGTCACTTATACAGGGTTAACGGGAAGGTAATCTCTTAGATATATAAGGACATTATTATCAACGTAAATCTGATTATTTTGGTTATATAGCATGGCGAAAAATCATTCCAATGTCGGCTGTTCATCCTGCGAGCAGCTTATGAGACGCTGAAAAGTAGAAGCTTATGTTAATAATTTTAAAATTAGTATTTGGCCGAGCCTCTCCTCCGATTTGTGGCGTACGCTTTGATGTGGTCACACAAAAGGGAGGGACCTACAGTTTTACGCCGACTCCGAACGACTACTGTATTTTTATGATCCAGACATTTCAGCATCAAGGACATCATGCTAATGGACTTGAAGCTTTTGGGGCTAATAAAGATATTGGTACCAAAAAAGAAAAGTACTTTTAAAGGTCGCCACCAAAAGCTCATCACCGTCTTTGGGTACAATAGGTAGGATACCATCCAGACCCCATTTGCGGCTGTAAAAAGTTTCAAGAGCATATATTATGGCTTCTTCACTCGCCACAGTTCTAGCAACAAACCATTTGTACCTTGAAGCTGTGGTTCGCACATTTTCTCCCACTCCTGTTGCAGGAGCAGAATGTGTAATCATAAACTAATCTCCAGGGAAATGAGACTCCAAAAAAACGTAAAGAATCTCACTCCTTGTATACGACAAAGAACCATCAGCCCTCTTGAGGGAACCCAGCTTAGCAGTTTGTTTTTTCTTAAGGACTTTTACCAGCCTAACTGTTTGACTGAAGGTATCACTACCACTACAGTATTCTTTGAATGAAGCCCTATTTGAAGAACGAATTAGCTTCCAGTACTCCTTTTGCGCGAAGCGGAAGTGTTCTCAGTCCATCCCAGCATTTGTTCGAAGAAACCGGTTCAAGACAAATGCTTACCCACTTTTGCCCCTTTTAAGCGGATTGCCGGCTCCGGCTCTGAAGAAGAGGAAAGAGGCAAAGCTACTTCCCTCTCCACCAAGAGGCGCTCCCTTTCGTAAACGCTGGAGACTTGTGTGATTAAAGCGCTCTCCATAATACACATGACGCTGCCGCAATTGGGAGTGGATTAGGTGCCACCTGGAATATAATCCTTAAGTTTATCTATCGCAAGTTTTGGCGGTTTAACCTAACTGCCAGTGTGGTCAGAGCTTCAGAGAGTATTAGGGTGTTCGATTATTCGCCTTTTTTCCAAAACCGGGTTTCGAGTTATTCGAAAAAATGCGATTTGAAAAAACCGGTCTCCGATTTTGAAATTAAGAAAAACCGAATAAACCGGTTTTAGTTTACATAGTTTTCATAAAGTGAAGATGCTTACATATATTGGTATGAAGTCATGACCAAAAATTACAATAAAACTATTAATAGTAAAGAAAGCTTTCATTTAGAAAAGAGTAAAGCAAAATAATTTCAAATTTGTTTTAGATAAAAAAAAAAAACAAAACAAAAAAACAGTGTAAAATTCACGTTTGGTCTTATTTTACCATTTTTTTATTTCTTTATTGCATTTTTTCTGACTTTCTCGGATTTGAGTAGTTGCTCTTTCCGCCGTAGGCGAGTGCTTAGAGGTGCCTATTGCCACTCGGGATGTCCATGGTTCAATTTCTGGTCCCAGCAACATCAGAAAAAGTGTTTCAAATAGCGGTCGCCCCTCGGCATACAATGGCAAACCTCAGAGTGTACTTCTGCCATAAAAAATCTTCTTCGGAGACGG
>JAPVRG010207584.1:0-15288 GCA_029783565.1 Rhagoletis cerasi | reverse complement strand
AATTTGTTGACTAGTGTGATCGATAATAAAAATGGAAGAAAATTTAATTCCCAATTTGTTGAATTCCGAAGACGTCACTATTTTCGCCCGGGTAAAAGATATCGACCATCAAATTGACGCCGCGCAAAATTTGGAGTTTAATTGTTTTTATAAAAATCATTTTGTACTAATAAAATTGTTTGGAAAAATATTTTCAGTGTTTTATTTAACATTTATAAAATATCAAAATGATATTAAATTTGTATAGATTTACATTTTTATCATATCAAATGTACATATTTTTAATGTTAATTTAACATTTAAAATGTCCGCACTACATTGGATAATAGTCATTATTTTATATTTTTAATGTCAGTTTTGCATTAAAATAACAGTAATTTTACATTTCTTAATGTAATATTAATAATGTTAAAATGATAATGGTGTAATGTCAATTTTAACATTTTTTAATGTTGGATGACTTTTGTAACCAAAAAATGTTATTTTTACAGCTGTTTATGGTACATTTTTGGTTCAGTGTACGAATGTGCGTTCGAATCGATTTTGCCTTTCGAATTGAACGGCCTTTCGAATCGAACTACAGAGTAAGGGCCCAGGGCTATTAACTTTGCGATACGAGATTGTTTTTTAAGCTGAGTTATTGACCCTTGACAAAAATTTTATGTTATATTTATAGAACTTACACTTAATACAAATCTGTGAATTGGTGATTTTTTTTTTAATAAAATTATTTGTGTGCATAGCATACCATGTTTTAGTGTTCTGCATGTTTTTAATTCTGAAATGATAGAGTTTCAACTGAAACTGTGCATGCGTGCATTATTTCGGTTTTTATAATATGCATTATTTCGGTTTTGATTCGAAACTGTGCATGTATGCATTACTTCGTTTTTCTAATATGCATTATTTCGGGTTTCAACCGAAACTGTGCATGTATTCATTATTTCGGTTTTTCATATATGCATTACTTCGGTTTTGAGTCGAAATTGTGCATGTAAGCATTACTTCGTTTTGCTCATATGCAATATTTCGGTTTTCAAACGAAAGTGTGCATATGCATAATTTCGGGTTTTTTTATATGCATTATTGCGGTTATCAACCGAAACTGTGCATATATGAATTACTTCGCCTTTTTTCATATGCATTATTTCGGTTTTCAACCGAAACTGTGCATATATGCATTATTACGTTTTTTTTATATGTATTATTTCGTATGCACAGTTTCCATATGCAAAATTTCAGGGTGCCGCACTCTTACCCCCCTTTACGGATCCCCCAGAGGTGGAAGTGGTGGAACAAGACGGTTTCGTCTCGCTTACCGTGGCTGGTGCTGTAACCTCCCCAGATGAGCCGGCCTTGGGGTCGGTTTCGACTCCCCGCCACCGCTCGAAAGCTTTTGTTTTTGTTGTTCATTATTATTTTTTTTTTCACTGGGTCCCCACTCAGAGCCGCTATCCAAAATCCGAGCGTGTAGTCGCCTTTAAATGGTCCCATAGCTACCTCTGAACAAGACTGTGGCGAGGGCTGACACATGCCCTTAACGGCGACGGGAATTGGAACGTACTCTGAGGACCGCCAAGGTTTTAACGGGACGGGCGCAATTGCGGCATTAGCCCACCAGCCATTTCTGCTGAGTGTCACCTCATCATACTCAGGTGATAGAATACCACAACCACCAGCTCAGGGATCGACAAATCCAAAACATGTTCAAGATCATAGTCAGAGGACATAACAAGGGTCGTTACCGTTCAGGTTAAGGCCGTGGAGGCCGCAGGCTATTTGGCGTTACCTAGGGTGCACCACGCGGAGGCGACCTGCTCTACACCCCGCGTACCAAGTTTGATTGCGTTACAAATCGATCGCACTGACACACTGAAACAGGTCTTTAAAAAAAACATCAAAAAGGATTCACGTAAGACAAAGTCGTATTTCGAACATCGATTACAGAACATTCAGGAACTTCACTCTAGCTTTAAAGATACTCACGAGCACATCGTACGTTGTTTGGTTAGTAAAGACGACGAATATTTCAAGGCTTCCTTGAGCGCAGTTTTCGACAAATTATTTTTTACACACTTATTGTATTATCAAAGATGCATGCGATGAAAAGTATCCAGCACCAACAGCACCAGTCGCTTCAAATAATCCAGTCACAGTTGCCGATATCTACCTTTTCAGGCAAGTTTACGGACTGGCCTGCTTTCCACGATGCATTCAGTCGCCTTATTCATTCCAACAAAGATTTAGATGAGGTGCAAAAGTGGCACTTCCTTAAAAAGGCTCTTCCTACAGATTCCGACTGTGACACACTACAGATGCCCCTCACCGCAATACGCAATAGCATGGAGTCTCTGTGAAAAACGATAAAACAATCCCAGGATTCTTTTTATGCATTGTATGAACTCTATATACAGTCTACCTAGTATCGGAAAGGAACGAGCCGCATATATAGTCATTATTAAACGCAGGTAAGGTTTGCGTGAATGAATGTAACCGACTTAAAGTCCCTATAAACAGATGCGATCATTGGCTTGCTTATTTTTTATCTACAAAACTTCCTAATGACACGCGAAAGGCTTGGGAACTGGCACTGGAAGTAAATCTGAAATACCAACATTTTCAGACTTAGAGCAGTTTCTAAATAATCGTCTAGTATTAAACGATGTTTTTGAGAGCCGAAGCGCTCACGAAAACCTATCCCACTCAGCAATAGAAAAGGTTCCTAAAGCAAGCAAATTTACCCGCAAGTCGCATCACTCCGCGGTCAAGGCAATTAGTTGCATTCTACGCTGCGAGTCTCATGTCATACGTAAATGCACACAAGCTGTGTTTTACTTGCTTTGGTGGATCAGGGTTCGGAATGCACTCTAATTTCTGAACGAGCAACTCAACTTATTAGTCTCAAACGAACTCGAGCATTTGCTGACATTACCGGTCTTGGTCATAACGCTACTAACCGATCTCGGTTCACGATACAATTACATATTCGATCATGCATCGATCCTCAATATACCTTTACCATCGACCAAGTGTACGTTGTACCTCACTTACTGGTTTCATCCCGGGCCAGCGCATAAATCCACAAAGCTCGCCTCATTTACAGGGTTTTGACTTGGCAGACCCTCATTTTTATGAGCCGTCGAAAATAGATCTCATTTTAGGAGCGGATGCTTATAGCCATTTTATTCTTCCTGAAATTCGCATTGGTGAACCAACTCAGCCCATCGCCTAACGCACCAGTTTAGGTTGAGTACTCTTAGGGCAGGTCAGCAATCAAACTTCACCAAAGTTCTTTAATTCTACCACGATTCGTTATCATCACTCGACTTTGGAATTGGAATCAATAGTCCAACACTACTTCGAAGAAGACCAAATAAAACAAGATGACAACTTCACCACAGAAGAGCATTGGTGTGAAACGTTCTTTAAGCAAACTCATCAGCGTCAATCAAATGGAAGAGGCTTAGTCCGCCTGCCATTAAAATCGCATTTTGACCCTTCTCAAACCTTGGGAAGATCCCGTAAAATTGCATTGAACCAGTATCACAAACTTGAGCGAAAACTAGAAGGCAAGCCTCAGCTTCGTGAAAAGTATGCCCAAGTCATGCAAGAATATTTTGATCTGGGTCAAATCAGCCCGGTCAGCTCGACGGAAAAACAGCACTCAGTAATCAATGCACTCAATCAACCTACCACTACTTCGTGTGTGCTTCCTCACCACGCTGTTTTTAAGGAGAACAGCAAGTCGACAAAACTAAGGATTGTTTTCGATGCCTCTTGCAAGACCTCCAACGGGAGATCTCTAAACGATTTGCTCTGTGTGAGACCGCCTCTTCAAAATGAGTCAGCGGTAATTCTCAATTGGCGATTGCCTTTACCAGATGCTCAATACCAAAGCATTTTATGCAGAGACCAGAATCGCGAATTGCAAGAGTATTGTCTTACTACGTAACATTTGGCACGGCGTCAGCACCATATACAGCCATTAGAGTCCTTCATCAACTCGCCGAGGATGAGGGATCGCGTCATCCTCTCGCTAAACATATTTTAAAATCGGAGACATATGTAGATGACGTGCTTTCTGGCAGCCATTCGATTCCACTTGCCATAGATTTACGTAATCAGGTAAACGCAGCTTTACAATCAGCAGAGATGAATTTGAGAAAATGGAGACGCAACGCTTCAGAACTACATTAAGATATCGATCCCAATCATCTGTCTTATACGGAGCTGATGAATTTCAATCAAAAAATTAGCATTAAAACTCTTAGCATGACTTGGGTTCCACGGCATGATATCGTAACATTTCGACAAAATTTTCCATTAGATAGCTCGCCCACAAGAAGAGGGGCACTATCTACAATCGCACGCTTATTCGACATATGGCAAACGATGGTGCCTACTTATCATGCCACCAATTCCTTAGATTGGGATGACACCCTACCCCAAGCAATGCAAACCCAACTGCAGCTTTTTTATTCCGATTTGAAGCATCTCGACATATTGCCTATCCCTCGCTGAACAGGATTTCATCCGAATGAAGTTACCTCGTTGCAGCTCCATACATTTTGTGACGGTTCGTCCAAAGCTTATGCGGCTGCAGAATATGTACGGTTACAATACTCCAATGGAAATGTTTCTACAAATTTAGTTATTGAAAAGGGTCGAGTAATACCAATCAAGCCACTTAGCATTCCCAGAGTGGAACTCTGCGGCGCAGTGTTAGCGGCACAACTTGGCAATTGGGTATCCAAAGGATTACACACAAAATTACACATAACAATGCACTTACTGATGCGGAAATAGTTCTGCATGGGATTCTAGGAGGGCCAAGCAGATGGAAGGTATATGTTTCTAATCGGATTACGAAAATTCTGCAAACTAGCGATGCAGGTCAGTGGGGCTTTGTAAACATGCTTGATAATCCAGATGATTGTGCAACATGTGTAATGAGGGTTACACAACGTGCGAAATTTGATCTGTGGTGGAAGGGTCCATCATGGTTGGGAAAGAGCGAAAGCACTTGGCCTAAGTTTCGGTCAATCAACACATTCAGTAACAGCGACACCGAAGAAATTTCTCGTCCACCGCAATCCAATGTAGCTCGGATCAATACAAACTCAATTATATATCAGCATTCTTCATTAGGAAGGCTCCAACGTGTCATAGCATATGTGATGCGTTTCGCCAGAAATGCCCGAAGTGGTAGTGCTACTAACCGTGAGGTCAAACAGTTAACGGTACAAGAGTTTTAGTTCAGTTTAACACTTGTCCTCAAACTGGTTCAGCAGGAATAGTTTAGATTCGAAATCAAGGATATATCTGCAAAGAGGTCCGTTTCTTCATCCAGTCGGCTTCGCAGCCTTACTCCATGGCTGGACGCAGACAATATTCTACGTATACGAGGAAGGTTGTCTCAAACTAAACTAACACTCGGACAAAAACATCCCATTATCTTACCCAAAGGCCACTTTGTTACCAATTTAATTATTAATCAAGCTCACTTACCTACGCCAGCAATATTGGATCATAAATGGCAGAAGCGCTGTCCAACAAGTATTGAAGCACTGCGTAAAATGGTTTTCGAAACAATCCATAGGTGGCACATCAATTAATGGGAGATTTACCATACCATCGAGTGAACTCTCCAAACAAACCATTTTTTGCAAAAGGCATTGACTACGCCGGTCCTATCGAGCTTAAGGCATCGAAATTTTGGGGGCATACGTCTTACAAGGGTTTTATCGCCATTTTTATATGTATGGCTACCGAGGCTATTCACCTTGAAGTCGTCACCGGGTTAACGACCGAACACTTTTGCTTAGCATTGCAGCGTTTTCTTAGACGTCGAGGGATTTCTAAGGATATTTTTAGTGACTGTCGAACGAATTTTGTTGGAGCAAACAAAGTTGTTCTATTAAATCAACATCAGTTTGCTGACGACGTCGAAGGGGAGATCGTGCCTAAGCTTACAGCTCAAAACATCCAATGACACTTTAATCCACCACACTCACCAAATTTTGGTGGTATTTGGTAGGTCAACGTGAAGTCCATTAAATATCATTTACGTCGCACGGTGAACTGCAAACTCACTTATGAGGAGCTATCCACTGTCCTCGTTCGCATAGAAGCTTGTCTGAATTCTAGTTCTCTCTATCGATTAGCATCGGTCCCCGAAGATTTATCAATGTTGACACCTGCACATTTTTATCACAGGAGACCCACTTTTAGCAATTCCTGGTGACCACGACGTTAAAATGTCACTGAGCAAACAATATTTTGAAATGCAGAAGATGGTACACGGTTTTTGGAACAGATGGACTTCGGATGGACTGTCCCACCTCCAGTCATGCCCAAAGCGGCGAAATGAAACGCCTTGCATTGAGGTCAACGACCTAGTAATAGTCAAGGATAAGCGATTCCCTCCGAACACCTGGAATTTAGGACGAGTCATTGAGACAACTCCCGGCAAGGACAATATCGTTCGAGTAGTCAGCGTCAAAACGTACCAGGGTATCTATAAGCGTTCAGTGTCAAAACTCTGCCGCCTCCTAATTCCTAATAGCTCTCATTCATCTTAACACGCCAACATACATACTACCGTAAGGTAAGCTCGACTTAATGTTCTTTCGGAGAAGTTCTACGTTTTAAAGGTTGGGACAACACTCACGCCTCAGCCGCATATTTAATCATGCTAGGTCTAGCATCAGGGGCGGCATGTACAAAGGTGAGTCGTGTTCGTCATCCAAAGTGAAGACACCTACTAATGGATGCAAGTCGTTACGGGTGAACACCTCATTAATAAGCTAACGAGTCTATCCGGCAACACCACGATGATCAACATTTTTTGTGATTCTCTTTTCTTACTCTATCCGCTGAACTTTGTACTGTAATAGCGTGTTATATTTGATAACTATTCAATTCGTTTTTATATCACATTATTGCAAATAAAGAACCTCTGAGCCTGGTGGCTCATCTGTTGAAATTTAAAGCTTCGCACATGAATCGTTTTCGACAATTCATCGAAAAGGTGGTATCTAAAGGTCCCATGCTAATTTTCTTTAGTTCCATTTATTGGATGATGAATAAATTAACGGTTCCCATAAATTTTTATATGAGAATTGAAGTCGGTTTTATTAGTACGTTTATTTCAACTTGCTTTCTTGTTAAGATTGCAAGGGAAAAGGAAACGAAAACTGCGTAAAGGCGTACATAGGCAGAACTAAGCGTGCCCAAAGAAGATGAAACAGACATAAAAAAAACAAAATAATACTAAAATTTTTAACGAATTTTTTTTTGCAATTTGGCTTCGAGATAGCCGAAAATTTTCTGCCACACCAATATCTAAATTGTAGTTGACTCCTTCGCTTGGAACACGCCTTATTTGCGGATTTTCCAATCGAATCATTTTTATACCCGAGCGCACTTGTGAACAAGGGTATTATAACTTTGCTCGCATAACGGTTGTTTGTAACAGACTGAAGAAATCTAAATAGATATAGACATATTTATACCAAAATGCTAAGAATGAAAAGAGAAATCGATTAAGCCATGTACCTGTCCGTATGTCCGTCCATCCGTGTACACGATAACTCGAGCAAAAATTTATTATTTTAGAAAAATTCAAAAACTGCGATATTTTCGTAAAGACTGGATGCAAATTATTGAAAATTATTATGTGAAGTAAAGTGAAGGACCATCGCAATAAGTCAGTGGGAGGGGAGACCAGTATGTTTGCATGCATCTATATATAAACCGGTGCGCGTCGGCAGGTCGGGTATTTTTTTCTTCTTCGAAACGTCGCAACTCGCCATGTTGCTAGCTTCATGGGGCAACGAAATGTCAGACAGCATAACAGCTGGCACATCTTCATCAAGAGAGTTAATCTTCCAGCCCTCATTGTACTTGAACTGGCCTTTCTCTCTCCTCGCGTAACGAAAATATGATAGCCATGTGATCACAATGAGTGTATTCGTCGCTAACTTCCCAAAACGTGTATCGATACAGCCTGCTGCTGATAAATCTGAGGTCAATAATGGACCCCACCCCATGCTTTCTGAATGTAAATTTGCCCCCGAGTTGCATAATGCTACATCTAGTGACGAGTGCTGCAGAAGAGCTTGTCCTGTGGCGTTTGTTCTCCGACTTCCTCATTGCATAGCCCAAGCATTAAAATCACCGGCAATTACTACAGGTAATCTAGTCGTGGCATCAGAGTTTATGTTAGCTTATCCATTACTGTTTCGAGTTCAACCAGTGTAAAACTAGGCGGTTATGGCACAGCTCCACACCGTTGATGATCAATTATCATTTGCTCCAGTAGCTCCTGTGCAGCTTTGCAGTGGTTTAGGTTAACCTCTAAGATCTTCATGTGGCCAAACTTTTTGCACCGCCTCTATGTAGTAGGGACAATCTTTGCCGACTGTCCTATGTCTTACCTCTGGCCATTTGTTTCTGGAATAAATGGCGCATCGTCTTTCATTCTTGCATTCGTGGGCTTTGTGGCCTGTATCACCGCAATTGAAGCACGCACCTTTCAAATCGTGAAGGTTTTTACAATTTCTTGCCAGGTGGTCAAATTCTAGGCTCTTGAAATACTGCATTGGGTGCGTCTTTAGTCTTATTCGACAGATTACCTATCCTAATCGAACTTTACCCACTGCGATCAATTTGTTCAACGTGGCAGCTGGCAGCAGGAGAGTTGCTGTTTTCGTACCTCTGTACGCGCTTTTTAATGACTTGATGGCTTCTTCAGTAATCTTTATACCTTCGAACTATCTTTCCAGGGCCGAGCAGAGCTCCTGTTTGCTTGTAAGCTCGTCTAGGTCCTTGATTTCTACCGCGTTTCTTGCGGTCAGGGTCTCTACCGTTACTTTTGCTCCCAGCTTTTCCTTAACTGCTTCTTGAACCTCCACAAATTTCGGCGCGGCTTTTAATGATAATCGCATCCGGCTTTAGCAGCTTGCGCTTTGGCTTGTTTCTTCTTTGGACCGTCTCCCATTAGATTTCTTTATCGGCGATCACCCCTTTTACTGGGTTTTTATCTTCGGCGCTTCTATTTTTCGCTGGCGTCGCTTGTTTTTTCTGGCGTTCCGTATCAGTGCTTATCTGTTTCCTGGCTTTCTTCGATGTATCGCCCTCAAGGATTTTTTGTGGCGTTGTTTGGCAAGCGGCACTCAACACGTTTCGCGGTAAAATACTTCTTGTTTGACCATATAATATGGGTAGTTCGGCAATAAGTTCGGCAATGATGAATGGACCTTCGTTTACCGTCTTCCACATGTACTTTTGCCACATACATATGTATATGAATATACATAGGTACTCGTATGCATACTCATAAGTATATTAACGAAATGCGCCTCTTTTTAATATTGTTATTTAATTTCATACACATAAATACGTATTTATGTACATATGTATTATTAAACCTCCTTTCTTTTCTTGTGGAATCGGCAAAGAAGTTTTTCTTCTGGCTCGTGCACATAGATGCACGCGTGCCCTTTTAGGGGTAATTTTTTGTTTAGAAAATAGGAGTTGTTTTTTTACGTTGAGTTTTTGCTCCAAGTTTTGAGCAAAAACTAAGATATTATTTTTTTATTTTCTAAGCACAAAAATGAGTTAAAAAAATTGCTCACAATTTCCTAGCAAAAAAATAGAACTGATAAAATACCTTACACTTTCTAAGGAAAAATTAAACTCAAAGGCTTAGATTTATTTTTAAGTAAAAAAAAACTCAGACCCCACTTTAATTTTCACGGCAATAACCATTGTGGTTCTCTACCTAACCTAAATAAAATAAAAAGGCATTCTTTTATTTTCCAGAAGCTTGGCCAAAAATTTTCATATGTCTAAATTGGCTTGTAAAGGCCCCCTTATTAGGTTTAAGAGTTTAAAAAGTACAGTTATTGTCCAACGTTTAGTTTTTAAATTGCTTGATAACAGTTATTTCCCAACGTTTATTTTTACGTTGTCTGATAAGAGTTATTTCACTCTTGCGAGGACCAAATATCCCACACAAATACCCACCACCATGGCACTAGAAACCGGCAAAATGACACCACACGATGCCCAAGTAACACAGCAACATGTGTATACACAAAACTAACACAAGAACATCACACTGTCAGCTTATAAAAGAGACGACACACCCACTCAACAGGGAGTCAGCACGGAGTTGTGGTCACGGCTGAACAGCTACGACTTAATGGAGCGGTTGCTTGTGCGTATGTTGATAACACCACAAGACATCACCACTCAGAAGTAGAGAGCACCAAACTGGCTTCGATATCCGCTCAACACAGCCCACCGTGAAGCCGCGTACGGGCGAAACCCGCTCGCCCGCCGTCAACAGCGCAAACGAGAGCGCTACTTACCGCCGGCAGTAGAGCGACGTCAACAGCACCGACAAGGGGCGCTACTCTCTGGCGTCACCAGACCGCCACTCATCGACGCGACTAGAGCGCCGCTAAGCGCTACTAGTAGAGCGCAGCCACTAGCATCAGCAGTCGTCCGCGATACGCCCGCCCAGACTGTGGCAGAGCAAGAACAAAGTCACGCCACCACGGATAACAGACCAGTCAAGGGACACGGGAGCCGTTACTCAGCCACCGCAAGTGACGCCACCGATATTTCCAATTGTAATTTTTTTGTTATATGTTTGATATTAAGTACGAGAGGAATCTAATAAAGTACGATCTACCGGATCCACGAAACCACAAATTTATTGTAATAGACCCTGGACACGGCGAGTGTACCTCAGCGTTATAGAAGAAGCGTCGGGGCAGCAAAAACGCTTCGTTACAATTGGCGCCCGAGCAGGGACCCTCGGTAGATCGTACATGCGCTTAAGGAAGTTTCTTTGCACGAAAAAACAGCAATTAAAGTGGCGGAGCTAGTCAACACCGCGTGGCTGGACGAGAGCAACTAGTGTCTATTGCACAGGAATTGAGGATCAAACATGCGGTTACCGCCCGAGAAATACGCAAGAGTATAACGGCTCTGGCGGCCAAGGCGCACACCGACCCGGAGATCTACGCTAAATTCCTAGTAATAGAAATCACCAACAAAGACCTACCTCGGAGGAAGGGGAGGAATAAAAGACACCAGTACCTCCGGATGAAAGTGAGGGGAGTACAAACACTTTTATAAAGACCACGACACAGAGCCAGTTGGCGGCGCCAGTGCACCAGCACAAGTCACTAACGCACCAGTACTCGCCAACAACAATCGTCGGGCCGAACACAGGTACGACACATCCTGAACACCAGACCCGGACCCACACGTTTGCACCTATCATCGACCAGGTAAGAAAGAGGTCTGTAAAATACGATGGTGGACGAGACCCGCTAGCTTTTGTGGAGCGGTTGGAGGAATTGGCCGAGGTGTATGTCCTAAACGTAGAAATCCCCCCGAAAACCATGCCAGAGCAATTGTGCGGCACCGTCCTTTACTGGTACCGCAACAAAAACGAACACTGCGGCAGTTTGACAACCTTCAAACGCGACTTTCTACGCTTCTTTCTGCCGGTCCGGTATTTCGAACGCCTCGAGGACGACATACGGCAGCGAAGGCAGCACCTACGAGAAAAGTATAAGGATTATGTGATCGCGATACAAAACCTGCGGAACGCCGGTTACAGCAGCGAGCAGCGTCTGGAGAGGATCCTCCGGAACAGCCATCCCGACTACTTGTAGTATATCCGTCCTCGGGACTTCACCACGATAGCGGAACTACTCATGCTCACGGAAGAATACAAAGGCATCCACGAAGGCCACAGGCGGACGACGGAAACATTACGACGAGAGGTTGCGAGGCACGTCATCGGCGACAATCCGATGAGGACCATCAGGCCAATCATCTCACCGAACTCCGCCAGTGCGGACCACTCAGCACCCTCCAGTTCCACCACACCACTCAGGGATAAACACACAGCGTCATAGCCCATCTACGAACCGGAACATCGATGCTAGCAACATATGTAGGAGATGTGGCCAGGAAGGATATTATGCCAGGAGATGCCGCAACGCTCGAAAATTATTATGTTGGGAGTGCGACCAAGCCGATGTTCGAACAATAGAATGATGTCGTTGCCGTCATGGAAACGATGGAGGGCTTCACCAGAAACAAGGCGCGGTGAGCCCACCGAACTCCGCCGGAACACCAATAACCATGCATCAGTGCTATACGCACTAGTCCACTTGGGTCGGGAGCCAGCCGAGGCCGTCATCGATACCAACGCCTTGATGAGTTTCATATCAACCGACTTAGAGGAACATATGGTGGCCTTAGGGAGCGGAGAGAGGGTAACGCTAGACCTCGACATACAGATGGCCAACGGCACCACCAGTAAAATTTTCGATGCCGTGAGGACCGAGGTCCGACTCGCACAGTCGGCGCACCACACAGTATTGTACGTCATTCCAGGCGCAGTAGACGACATCATACTCGGCCTAGACACGTTGGGGAGTATGGGAGCTACATTTTCCTGCGGTGGCCACCACATCGTACAGAACCGAACCGGCTGCACAACATATGCCGCCACCGTGCGCCACCTCACAAACCTCGGAAGACAGCGCCCTACAAGGGCGGACAGGAGAAAGCAACGAAGGACGGACAGACCCAAGAGCAAGAGGATCAAAAGGGCCGACCATGACCCCAGCGGAATGCAGACTACATGGTACAGGATGTACAACTCTACCGCCACATCCCATGCCGAACCCAGGACGAAGAATTAGTGCCCTGGAAGCTGTGTGAACCAACTCCTCACCGCCAACGGGTATTGCAGAAGAACCATGATGTGCCCAGCTCTGGACACATGAGCATCCGCCGGACGGTAGCATTGGTTGCTAACCGGTACTATTGGCCAGGAATGTTTCGCGCTATTAGTCACTACGTACGCCAATTCGACTCCCAAAAGCTTAAAAAAGGGTAACAAAAAACCCGCAGGGAAGATGCTCTCACAGATGGCTTCGGAACCATAACGCAACGGTCTGCACAGACTTCATCGGACCCCTTCCACGATCCACACGCGGCGAAAATGGCCCCTAAATATGACGGCCCCAACCAAATCCTCAGGTACAAATCACCAGTGATTTCCCAGATATGCAGGACCGACGGAGGGAGGGAGAAGACGGCCAACATCGCAGAACTAAAGAAGCACCATAACACTGAGACCACCGCCAGTGGGAGGAACGTTGCGACTTCACGCGCCGACTCAGCAGACGCTGCCGCATGACACGCGGAACTGAGCCAAATATCCCTGAGCAGCCGCTCAACAGGGAGTCAGCACGGAGTTGTGGTCGGGGCTGAACAGCTACGACTGAATGAAGCGGTTGGTTGTGCGTATGTTGATAACACCATAAGGCATCACCATTCAGGGGCAGAAAGCCGTAAGTACGACTGAAGGGCTGAAAAGCTACGATTGAGTGGAGGGATTGCTAGTCCGTATGTTGATAATACCACTATACATCACCACTCAGAAGTAGAGAGCACCAAACCAGCCACAGCCCACCGTGAAGCCGCGTACGGGGGATACCCGCTCGCCCACCGTCAAGAGCGCCAATAAGCAGAGCCCCGTCTACAGCTCAAACAAGAGCGCCGTCAAAAGCACCGACAAGGGGCGCTACTCTCCGGCGTCACCAGACCGCCACTCATCACCGCGACTAGAGCGCTGATCAGCGGTACTAGTAGAGCGTCGCCACTAGCATCGACACAGCGTGGTCCACCAGCACCGTCAGTGATACGCCCGCCCAGACTGCGGCAGAGCAACAGCAAAGTCACGACACCACGTTATAACGGACCAGTAACGGGACACGGGAGCCGTTACCCAGCCACTGCAAGTGACGCCATCGATATTTCCAATAGTAATTTGTTTGTTATATGTTTGATAGTAAGTAGGAAAAGAATCTAATAAAGTACGATTTACCGGAGCCCCGAAACTACAAATTTATTGTAACGGACCCTGGACACGGCGAGTGTACCCCAGTGTTATAGAAGAAGCGTCGGAGAAGCGAAAACACTTCGTTACACTCTCTCACTTTTATTTGCATCACCTTTATGTTCTCCATCTTCGTCAGTATCCTTATCTTACAACAATTATCAGACAACGTAAAAAATAAACGTTGGAAAATAACTGTTATCAAGCAACGTAAAAAAATAAACGTTGGGTTATAACTCTTATCGGCGAAGTAAAAAATATTTCTCATCTCATCTCACTGAACAAATTTAGGCTTCACATTAGCTAATATTAAAGTGCATATACTCCTGAAATGATACTGCATCCATGAAAATGGTTTGTAAATAAGCATGATTCAATAATGAAAGGTTAGATAATTATTTACAGTTGCGTTTTGACACTCCCTTACAAAAGGTTGCATTTACGAAGGAGGGGGAAAGGGGATTTCACCCTTGGTGCGAAAATGGTAGTAGAAAAGAAATTGCAAGAAACTGCAACTCGAAATAATAAATAAAATTTGTAATCTATGCGCTATTTAGCGTTATAAAATCTGCGTTAGGTCCCACAATTAAAATAAAACTAGCACGAGAATTATGTAAGTATCATACGTTGAAATTTTTTATACCCGAGCGCACTTGTGCACAAGGGTATATAAAGTTTGTTCACATAACGGTTGTTTTTAACAGCCTAAAGGAATCGAGATCGATATAGACATATATATACCAAAATGCTCAGAATGAAAAGAGAAATCGATTAAGCCATGTCTGTCTGTCCGTCCGTCCGTCCGTCCATCCGTGTACACGATAACTCGAGCAAAAATTTAGATATCTTAATGAAATTTCCTATGTAGGTTGCCCTTCACCCAAGGTAGGTTGGTATTGAAAATGGGCGAAATCGGACAATAACCACGCCCACTTCCCATATAACGGTTTTTTTTCGAAAAATGCAAGAACTACGATATTTAAGTAACTACTGAAGCTTATTAACTCAAATTTGATATTTGCAATGATATATTAACGATAAATAAGAATATTGTAAATTTTTGAAAAAGGGGTTTAGCCACGCCCACTTATGGATTTATATGTATATCTCGGTAACCGCTTTACCAATTTCTACCAAACTTGGCACAGGGGTTGATCTTGATCCAACATAGATAATTGTTGAAAATTTTTGAAATCGGTCTATAACCACGCCTACCTCCCATATAACGGTAATTTCCAGAAATACAAAAAGTTCAATATTTTAGTAACTACTGAAGCTTATTGACTCAAAATTGACATTTGTAATGATATATTAACGAATAATAATAATATTATCAATTTTTGGAAAAG
>JAPVRG010207580.1:0-11383 GCA_029783565.1 Rhagoletis cerasi | reverse complement strand
GTTGACAAATCAAATCACAAATAAATTTGATTTTTTATTTGGTCGACGAATCAAATCACAAATAAATTTTATTTCTTATTTGGTTGACAAATTAAATCACAAATAAATTTGATTTCTGATTTGGTCAACGATTCAAATCACAAATCCTTTTTATTCCTTATTTGGCCAACAAATCAAATCACAAATCTAATATATTTCTTAATTAATGGCGGATTTTAAATCAAAAAGGATTTGAAATCACGCAACCCTGAAACCATGTAAGTGAAAATTTCAAACTTTATGTGGAAGAAAATGCGTGAAAAAAAATTACCAAAATTGATTCCCCGATGAATTGAATATTTCAACAAAAATGCACGCGAAACTGAACGGATCACATAAATTAAATAATTAAATTAATTATGCTTGTATAAGTAATTTAAAAAAATACTTTTACTGCAATTAAAATGAAAACATCATTTTTTTTTTATTTTCAGGAACTTAACAAATACGCATGTGTGCTAAAGTTTAATAATAAAATGTGGTACGAGTGATGAAAAAACCCAAATTATGTGATGGCAAAAAATTGAATAAACATTTCAAGCGAAAAAATGCGGCAAGCGAATGACTGATTAAGTCACAAAAAACCGTAAAAAAAAAGCATCAAAACAAAAAATTTTAAACAGAGAAATGCAATTTGAGTTAATTGAATTTAATATAACGCAATGTTAACATCTATTTAAGTAAACAAGGAGGCAGATTGTTTATAGAGAAAAATATAGAAAACAATTAATATAAATGTATATTTTGCATTAATCAAAGGGTAAATTAAAAAAAAAAAACAATTCATATTACTAAAAATTAAATTATTTGCATTAATTAGCAAAAAAGTGGGCACACGAACATATGTGCATACACACATACATGTATAGGTATTAAAAAGAAATATGAATACAAAATTTCCTAAATATGTAGTAGTGGTAGCATATGCTATACATAAGTACAAGGTGGCGCAAAATTAATCATCCGATTTTGTTTTTGAATAACTTTTTTACTAAATAAAAAAAAAAGGTTTTTTAATGATGGATATATTTATTTGGACCTTTAAAATTTGTTCTTTTAAGTGAAAAGGATGATAACCGTCAATTGGTAAACATTTGTGCCCATTTTATCGCACTTTCCATGACTTTCCGCAAGATTCCCGGTGATAACTGTTCGCTTTCCTGTCGGACATTCTCCTCTTAAGGGCTGCGATTGTCTGAGGCTGAGTTTTAGAATTTATTAAGTTGCGCAAAAAAGCTTAGCAAGTTGAGGGCTTTACTAGCAATTGATTTACTTACATAAATACATACCTCTATACAATTCGAATATCCTTGCATTTTATATTTCGGTATATTACCGTGGTTATTGGGCCCTCCACTCAAATTTTCCGTTTCGTTCATCTCAAACTGTATATGGCTATTTCAGGTCAGAAATGAGTACTTCGCACAAGTCGAGGAGAAGGCCATAGTAGTTATTAACCGCAAGCGCAATTGGACATATATAGAGTACAGTCACCGCTCTGACCTTTGATCAATGAGCGGAGAACGAGGAGTCTGCTGAGACTATCCAAACGGAGAATAAAGTTTCTCGTGTGAATACTAATGGAGCACTGAGCTGCTGGCCAATTGGCTGCCAGCCTCGGTACCCCGTAAAACAATTTCTGTAGAAGTTTTGGAGAGCCTGTCTGGTTTCGTCAAAAGGTTGGGATGGTTTGAGTACAAGTAGCGACAGGTACTTGGGGAAAACTTCAGAGACCATACCGGGTAAAAATTTTTAAATGAAAAGCAAAAGTTGTATAGTTATCTAGTTGATTACAATGATCGATAGTCCAAGTGGTAAGCACAACAATTTTAACGGCGACAATGATAAATTTTCCAAAACTGCATCGATAAAACGCCGTTATGCACTTTTTTCGTCAATGTTATTGATAACTTAGTAGACAAATATATTGATAAATGTACTAATTTCGAAAAAGTCGATAGCTTTAACTAAAAATAACTAAATAAATCGATAACTAATTTTATAGTGGCACCAATAAAAAAATATTGAGAAAGAAGTTAAATCAAGTAAAAATAAATTGATATTGATATTTTTGTCGATAATTTAGTCGACGAATTTATCAATAAATACACTGTTATCGATAAACATACTTAACAAATGTCAGGAAACAGGAAAAAGGTGATAACAAGAACTAAGCACATAAGAAGTAAATGAATAGCTATAGCGATAGTGGTATCGATCAATAATAAAGTTATAGCTAAATAAATTTCATCAATAGCCGGAAAAATCACTATCTGAGTTGTCACTGTCTGTAAGCAAATTAGCGATATTACCAAAGGTATAGTTCTTTTTGGCGTTTTTCAGCAAACTGAAAATTTAACACTAATAGCTTTAACTAAAAATAACAAAATAAATCGATAACTATTTACTTTGATAGCGATATAAATAAATAAGCAAAAATATTAACAAATGAGTTAAATCAGGTATAAGTAAAACGAAATTTGTATTGTTGTCAATAACGTAGTCATCGAATGTATCGATAAATATACTGATATCGATAAATATATTTAACAAATATTAGGAGGCGGGAAAGAGTCGATAACGAGAACTAAGCAAATAATAAATAAATAAATAGCTATAGCGATAGTGGTATCGATAAATAAAAAAGTTATAGTTAAATAAATTTAATCAATATCTAGACAAATCACTTTTTGAGTTGTCACTGCCTTTAAGCAATTCGCGATATGAGCATAGGTATTGTTATTTTTTGCGTTTCGTGTAGGGTGAATGTACCTACGTACATATTTACATCAAATTAACATCGATAACACTTAATTTTTGGTAGATTTTGATAATTTAATCGACAAATATGTATGTATATCGAATCGCATACTGATATCGTTAAATTAGCTAAAAACAGCCAGTATGAACTAATAAACAGATAGATATCTTTAAAAATATCGACAGATATATGTATCGATAAATAAAGAAACCATCGATAAATATGTTTAATAATTAAAAGTATGTGTGCATGACACATTCGATAACAATTTCTAAAAAATCGATAAATATACCAATATATTCATGTCGAAAACTATCGGGAAATATGTTCAATCATGAAAAGTTCGATAATTAAATCTAGAAAATCAAAAAAATATCAGTAAATATGTATTTCGATAACAATTTTGATAAATATATCGATACATGTCTCGATAAATATAAAATCATGTGTACATCGTTGAACGGAGTTTTTCTAAATTTTCACCGATACTTACAAAAGTTATATTTGCGAACGTACCTGCATAACCGATAAATATGTATATATATCGAATCGCATATTGATATCGTTAAATAAGCTAAAACCAGCCAGTATGAACTAATAAGTAGATGAGACATATTTAAAAATATCGATAGATATATGTATCGATAAATAAAGAAGGTAAGGTTAGGTTAGGTTAGAGTGGCTGCCCCGCGCAGAGCGCAGAGCACACGTAGGCTGGAAAAGCCCATAGTGATACCACTGGCCGACGCCATTCGTTTCTTTCCTCTCTCCCTTAGTAATTGAACCACCGAGTGCGTTTTATAAAGCACAGAAAGTCGAGGACGCTCTCCGAGTTCAAGTCGGCTAAACAATCCATAAAGTACTTGTTGAAGAGTTGGTTGCGCGTGTTGGCCAGGGCGGGACAATGGCAGATATAGTGCACGATGGTCTACTCATCCTCCTCGTCCCTGCAACTGCGACAAAATTCATTGGTGGGGTATCCTAGCCTTTTACCGTGCGTGCCCAGCAGGCAGGGCCCGGTGATTACCCCTACTACTAATCTTAGAGAGGAGCGGTCCAACCGAGTAAGAGCTATGAATCTTTGGCCAAATTTGGCTGGTAGTACGGCAGGTGGTTTCTGCAGCCCACCTGGTGTGATAAATAAAGAAACCATCGATAAATATATTCAATCATTAAAAGTATGTGTGCACGAAAAAGTCGGTAACAATTTTTAAAAAAATCGATAAATATATCGATATATTCATGGCAAAAACTATCGGGCAATATGTTCAATCATGAAAAATTCGGTAATTAAATTTAAAAAATCAAAAAAATATGTCGATAACCATTTACAAAAAAATCGATTAATATATCGATATACTCATATCAAAAACTATAGATCAGTATGAAAAATTCGGTAATTAAATTTAAAAATTCAAAAAAGTATGTCGATACCAATTTTGATAAATATATCAATAAACGTCAGGTTAAATATAAAATCATACATTGTTGAACGGAGTTTTTCTAAATTTTCACCGATACTCATAAAATTTATATTTGCGAACGTACATACATGCATACTTATATACTGTTTATGTATTTATCAGAGCAAGCCCTCTATTGACTTAGACGAATTCTTGATAAGCAGATTTCTGAACCTTTACCTGTCCTTGTTATAAGCAGCCGGCACTCTCTGAGGAACTATATACCCGTATATGTGTGTCAAAAGGCAGTTTGCAGGCAGTTGAAGTAATCCACGCGCTCTCCTTGGTCACAAAAGCCAACTCAATGAAGCTTCCGCGTAATGCAAATTAACTTAGTTAGCATCTTTTTAGGGAAGCATTAGTTTTCTAAAAAAATAGGATAAATCCAATTGCACATTAACGCCAATCGCTAATGATTTGATTCGATTCGAATTTCTTTCAGCAATTAACTAGAATTGTCTGCACTAAATGGTAAAAAAACAACAACTTTTTAGAAAAAAAAAAATCACAAAATAATCAAATGTGAGCCACAGCTACAGTCAACAAATGAAACAAATGAATTTCAATTAATTGACCAGAAACGCGTCACTCATACGCCCCGGTGTGCCAGCGGCATTTGACGCAATAGATTACGAAGAGCATCGAAACAAAAAAAAAAAAAACAAAAAAAGCGACAGCGAGTAAACAATGTGGCAGTGAAAAGCCAATGAAAGCTACAGTGCCGGCGGAAATGTGATTGAAAGTGTGATAACGAATTATTGAAGTGATTGCATAAGCAACAACACCAAGTACGATTATATAACTAAATGAAGCTAATTTGTTGAGGGAGGAGACGAGTGAAAGCTAACGCTACGAATAAAAAAATCGAATCAAAAGAAAATCAAACAAAAGCACCTTGAACAATTACAAAAAAGCGCTTGAACTAAATTGTCGAGTGACACATAACAGCAACAACAACAATTGGCAGCATGACAGAGAACAAGGATAAACACGCAACTGGCAGCGGCGGCACTGAAATCGCTGGCAGCAACAACAACAACAACACCAACGTACAAGGCCAAAGCACCACCGCCAGCAGCGCCTGTGGCAGCAGCAAGCCGAAGGATAAGAAAAATGACAACGAAGCGACAGTCGCGCTGGCGGATACGCAACACGAACGGGAGAAGGAGAAAGAACCGCATGACAGGTGAGTGAGATAATGAGTGAGTATACACATACAGACAGAAATATCAATGACAAATACATACATATGTATATGCCTGCAAAGAAATGTATATAAATCTAAAAAAAGATATTTACAAAGCGACAAACATAAACGTCGCATCGGCATGAAAATATGAGATGCTCTGTGTACACGCATACATATAAGTTTACTCATACATTCCTATAAAGGAGTGATTGTAAGCCTGACGCATGGCTGCACGTTTTGTGTGAGCTCAAATGGGGGAAATTATTAAATTACTTGTTTCTCTTTTATTTTTTTGTTTTTTGAAAGCAGGCTAGGAGGTGAATGAAAAGTTGTGTATACAGCTGTTAAAAACGACAAATGGTTGTCAGGTAAAGCCAAGCGATATGTTTTAATAAACTTAGCCGCGTGAATGAATTGCGTTATTGTTTTCGTACATTTGTGCCTACATATTTGTATATATACATACACACATAGCGTTGTAAAACACTAGATTTTCTTTGATTTCTTTTTCACCTTTATTTGGCTTTGAGAAATTATATAAAAATTTATTTTGTGTGCACAGCTTTAGCTAAGTAGATTAACCTTGCTTGACATCGAGCGTTGTGAGGATAAGTAAATAAATAAACAAAGGCAAGGACACAGGAGAACACAAATAGATAGAGAAAATATATAAATACTGAAATGTAAATACATATGTAATAAACTGGAAAGTGTCTACAAGTGCTTTTGTAAATATGTACATATCGTAAATTCTACGAGAAATTGAAGTTTTTGTAACATTGCCAGTGCACTTTTCAGGCTTATATCTTTAAGAAAAAATTATCTCATAAACAAATTTTTGCGCCGAACGCTGAAACAAAAATAAGTCAGTTTTTCTGTGCACAAATTTATTTAACAGGTCATCTGGTCTTAAAATTATAAGACTAAAAAATGTACTGGCAACGTTTCAAAAACTTCACCCTCGAATCTAAAGTATTTTTGCAAGTCAATTTCGAAAAAAAAAATTTTTTCCGCCGAAAGTAGGGGTCCCCTTTTCACATTTTTCGTCATGTCTTCGGCATTTACAGTCGGTTCTTAAAGTATTATATATCGATGTTCTTGACTCGAGGACACTTTTTTTGTTTCAAAGTTGACCTTAAGTATCCCGTTCTATGTAGTACTAAACCACCAGTTCTCTGTTTTTATCACCCTAACATACCAGCCTAATGCCAGTACATTACAGCCCTGCAAAAATCTTTAAAGGCTGTCTGCAGCTCTCAGGAAAAACGAAAAATTCATATAAAGTGACGCACAAGAAATGGAAAAGAAATTTTCTTCTATTAAAATTTCTTAAATCAGTATGCAGCTATCAAGAAAAATGCTCGAATATTTATTTCTTCAAGAAAATTTACAGTACTTTTTCATGTAACAGAAATAATGAAAAATATTTCTTGTGTTTTTTCTTGAGAACTGCAGACAGACCTTTAAACTTTTGCTAGGGAAGTATTTCGATTATTTCAGTAGAAACATTAAAAACGCCACCGAAAAATGTAAAAAGGCGACCACCGGGTTTGGCAGAAAAAAAATTTTATTTTTCGAAATTGCTTTGCGAAAATTCTTTAGTTACAGAGTGTACTGTGAACTTTTTTGTTTGCTTGTTAGGTGGTACGGTCGAATATATTTCAGTAGTAAAATTTAAGAAAAAATTTTAATGTCGAAGGTACAAAAAAAGGTGACCACCGGCTTCGGCAAAACTTTTTTTTTTAAATCGCCTTGCAAAAATACTCTAGATCCAAAGTTTGCTACGAAATTCTTTTTTGGTTTTTATAAAATACTAATTGCATTACCCGGCACTGCCCGGGGACCTTTCAAAAGCGATAAAGCAATAATTTAATTATTTTAATTCTTCCAAATTTTTTTTTTGGTCTTCTTGTGATGTCAAATAGGTAATTCATATTCAAAAATTTTGTGGGCTTATTATTCACATATACCGATTATATTGTACTGGTAACTTATAAAAAGTCATTTTTTCTGAATAGAAGGTAGCCATGACCCAGATAACCTGCATGAAAAAGCTTATTATGATCGGTTGAGTAGTTAAGGCTTGAAAGCGTAAGAAAAAAATTCGCTGTCGTATTTATATTAGTGAAAGTAGGATAGGGTATAAACTTCACGTCTATTAGCTGTGTTACGCTTTGTTTTGACTATTCTTTACCCCACCTAGTCTATAATATGAATCAAATTAAGTATTTCCCATGTACAAAATTTGACTAAGATGCGGCTTATGGATCCAAAGTTATAGCTGGTTATAAATTTCATATCATCATACTTACCTTCTCACCAGCACTCTAGCACAAATACTTCCAGAGATATAGTGCTCCAATAGCGCCCATTAGTCTCCGTGAGTATGTAGTTGTCTTTATGTATATCCAATAACGCTCACTTCTCCATCAGTGTGTGATTGCCTTCATACATCTCCATAACAATTCCGTTGGTATGTGAGGTGCCACGCCCCCTTCTCCAATAACGCCCACTTCTCCATGAGTATGTGACTGTCTCCGTATATCTCCATATCAAGTTCTAATACTCTAGCACAAGTACATACGGAGGTATGCATTATGAAAAATTGCCTTTGTATGGGAGGTGCCACGCCCCTTTGTCTAATCGATATAAATGCTATCATATTTCCTAAGTTGAGCAAAATGACGCAAGCGTCCAAAATTTCGTGAATATCGGTTCAGTACATAGTTAAAGCGTGAAAGCTTAACAAATAAACAATCTCACTTTCGCATTTATAATATTAGTAAGGATAAATACTATCAGCACCTTCACTTGGAAGACTAGCAGAGTGTGTACGTTTGTATATAAAACGGAGGATGTATATATACGCATGTTAGTTCTAATATTTATAATTTTTTTAACTTTTTCGCAGACTGAAAATATTATTATTAATAGAATGGATAATTTTTCCCAGGGGAAAAGTCAATATTTGCTGCGGTCTTAGCCAATTCTTCAGCTCTCTGTTGTTTCTGTAATGGCACTGCTAAGTCTTCTAAATCGGCTAGTTTATCAATCGTTGTCGTCAAGCTGAAATTAAGGGTGGGCCCATGACGACGGGTTCGGACCAAAGCTAGAGAGGTGGTTGTTGTCATGGGGAGAGCATTCGCAAGCCGGAGATCTATTTGGTATGTTGGGGTCAAGTCTGCATTGGTATGAATGTAGTATCCGGATCTTAGTCTTGACAGAGTTAGGCAGGTTTCTCGCGGCAGCTGAGGCTCTCCGCCTGTTGGGGACGAGAGTTTTGGCAGGTGGCATCAAACGCTCTATGGATGTGATGTCGTTTATGACTTGTCAGTACAATGTCGTGTATAGTGGTTGGGTTCCGTATGTCTGAATCTCGTCGGTGAGATGCCTGGGAGTAGGCTCTGCTTCCAGCAAGTGTCTGTTAGAATGATTTCTGCGGTAGCAGCTAACCACAATTTTGCCAACAACGTTTACTTGTCTTCGCCCCAAGTACTACCGGCGAGCAATTAGAAGACCTTGTTGCGGCTTTGTGCTTTGTTGACAATTGCGGCTGGAGACTCCTAACAAGGATTAGGGACATGAGACACTTAACAGTAGTAAGTGTTTTAATTTTTTGAATTTTGAATTGTGTCGTTATTGCAGAGGACCATCGAAATATGGAAGAAATTTGAAAATCTCATCGATCTGAATTGAATTTGCTGTTTAAATCATTATTTAACCGTTGCTTGCCGACATCATTCCCATTGCGATAGCCCAGAGTTCACAAAAGGTAATTCAATTAGAGTAAAAAAGCCAAACAAATGCCAGATTGCATTTTTTCACAAATATTTTCTTTAATTTAAACCTACACTCTGATTTAAAATATAATGCAGTTAATGAAATTATTTAATTAATACGCAGAATTTAAGTTTAATTTGTGTGAAAAAAAACAATTGAACATAATAATTTCGCCGCCGTGTTGAGGTATGCACTTACATAAAGAACTGTTGTGGTAAAAGCATAAAATGCAAATATATTCACTGATTTAATTTACAAGCCACAAAAAAGCTTGTTAAGGTATATCAAAAACAAGAGCAATTGTAAACAAGCGTTCATGAATTTAAATGCATACGCACGCAAAGTAGGTATACAAAATTGCGCAAATTATTCAAAGTGAAAATATTTTTGCGCTTTAAAAATCTGGATCGCAGTTTTATGTAAAATCAAAGTAATCAAAAATAGTCAAATTAAAATATTGTTATAACATTAGACAATCAAATTCTATTTATTCTATTTTGTAATTTTAATATCTGCTATAATCATTTGGTAATATTTGAAAAATATTAGGCATCTTTTTTAATTGTTTATCATGCAAATTTGGCAATTAATCTGTTGAAAATTTATGTCAATTAATACCAAGATACATACATACTTACTGTACAAAATTGTATTTGTTTGCTTGTGCGCTTAAAATTACCAAAGTGTGCCTGCAAAACATAATACGTTGTTGGATTTGTACATTTTTTAAGTATGTATGCGTGATAGACATACACTGACTCAAACAAATGTCCACGTGTTAATTTTATTTTAATATGCACAATGTTTTTCAAGTTAACATTTTTTTTGATATTTGACCAAAACCGCAAAAATCAATGTTTCAAACTTTATTATGATTTTATGAAAAATAATCAAATTTTTATTGAAATTTCGAGCTTTTTGGTCCGAATTTTAGAACAATTTCGGGTATGCAGTTTTATAGCCCATAAATTTTTAGTCCAATAAATTGCAAGTTTCAACCAGCTAGAAAATCGCGTTGATTTTTAGTAATTTTTTTTTTTTTGCTGACAGATTTTGGCACCTTTTTTATATATCGAGTGCAACTTATAAAAACTGGCGTTGGTTTTCTGATATGTTGTTGTGAATCGTCTTGCGCATTTTATTTCATGAGAAAGTCGTGTTTATAAGGAAAAAAGTGCAAAACTCCGTTAGCAAAAATTATATTATTATTAATAATCAACGAGATTTCTTAGCCGGTTGGAACTTAAACTAAAATATTATGGGCTATAATATAGTTTAATAGCCCATAACATTTTAGTTTAAGTTTCAACTGGCCCAAAAATCTCCTAAAGACTCGGATTGAAAAGCTCGAAATTAGGATGAAAATTTTTTTTATTTTTCTAAATTCTATATAAAGTTTGAAACTTTAATTTATGCGGTTTTGGTTAAAGCATGAACAATTTAGGTATTCACACCTTCCTTATTATTAGGTTAAACGGTTAAAAATTATTATTCCCTAGTGTATTTTGTTTTTGTAAACTGAGTAAAAATATAACCACTTAGGGCCGTTTTCTCAAGTAACCTTTAATTTAAAGCTCACTTTATATTTTAAGGTTGATTTAAAATATTTAGCTATGTCTAAAGTAAAGCATTTCTATTATTGTTTTTTGACGTATGTATGTTTCTTGGTTGTAAACCAATTTAAAACCGATCATAAAATGCTTTACTTTAGACACAATCATAAATTCTAATGTAACCTTTAAATATAAAGTAAGCTTTAAAGTTAGAGGTTACTTGAGAAAACGGCTCTTAGTCAGATAACCTGATAACCAGGCAAATGTGGATACCCCAATTGTTTTTATAAAAACATATCACAAAAAATCAGGGACCGTAACGGTTATGAACTTTATAATAAAATTCATAAATAATTTAACCATTAAAATTTTATTTCTATTTTTTCGATCAAATTTAGTCGTTATTTTATGAATTTTATTTTTTCGATCAAAACATAATCGTTTTTTTTGTTATTTTTCGATTAAAAAATAATCGTTGTTTTTGATTTTTGTTTTTTCGATCTTAAAAGATTTAAATCCACCATAAAAAAGCAGTCTGCGTTATAACGGTTAAAAATTATCGAAAAAATAAAAATCAAAAATAACGATTATGTTTTGA
>JAPVRG010207570.1:0-10713 GCA_029783565.1 Rhagoletis cerasi | reverse complement strand
TTGTTCAATCTGATTGCTTTTGCTGTGTAAATATTTGCATAAATAATACACGTTTTGTTGTTTTATGATACAAATATTTCTGAGGATAAATTTTTGTTAGAAAAAATGAAACGAACAGGCAACGCTTTAATCAAGCAATCAAGACAAGGGAAAATAAATATGCAAAAAAGAAAAAATTAAATAAAACAAAATAACACAAAGAAAAATACAAAAGAAAGAAATGGAACAAATGTGTGTACTTAGCTAAAGAAATGATTTACGTATAGCAGGCGAACTGCCGGAGGTGTCATCCGAGCAGCCCGGAAAGTGAGTGCTCATGAGGACCTCCAGCATTTCGTTACATGATGACGTCCAGTCCCCGTTAGGCTTCTGGATAGAGTTCATACTTGAAGAGGATAGAGGGGTAAGGGGAGGTAATTTATGAATTTTGCGCGCATTATTTTAATTTTTGACGATGTGCGTGTAATAAAAGAAGCTTCGATTGGCGAATTTTGTTTGTAATATTATTTAAATCATGATTTTTAATATTTTTTGTTTTGGAAAAACATTAGAAATCATGTCTTTTAAAAACTTCTTTAACTTTAGTTTTTCGCCTTCAGTTGGTAGAAAGCTTTTAGAAAAAACTTTCAACTTACAATTGCAATCATTAATTTCAAAATGAAAATTGTCGTTTTTTGTAAAAAAAAGCTTATTTGTAAATTTATTTTTAAATATTAAAAATCATGGCAAAATATTAATGGTATCAAAAACAAAACTTACCAATCCAAAAAGAATGAAAAAATCTATAGGAAATACCCATGTATGATCGATTTTTTTTACATGCACATTAGAGTGGTACAAAACAAGTAAAGTCTGAATTTTAATGCTGGCAGCGCTAGAACTGTTCTATATCGAAAAAAAAAATTTACCCTGTTTTTTTTCTTAAATCAAAAACTATTTAAGGGGTGCTCAAAGCGCTCAAATTTTCCCATGTATTTTATATGGGAAAGAATTAACTTTTCGTAGAAATGATATAGAATTCTTGAAAATCAATATTTTTCAATCGGCCAACCCTGTTTCTCTGCAGAAGACTTCAAAGAATAACACCCAATAGTTTATTTAACCATTTTTTAAGGCTACTTATTTTTAATGGGTCTCTCAAAAGCTCCAAAAAATGCAATATGGTAATAAAAAAATTGTTAATATTAAAAAATGGTTAGATAAGAAATTGAGCATTATTCTGTGAAGTGACCTGAAGTGAAAAAAAGTTTTCCGATTGAAAAATATTGATTTTCAGGGATTCTATACGATTTCTACGAAAATTTGATTTTTCCCCATATAAAATGTATGGGAAATTTTAAGCGCCTTGAGCGCCCCCTAATGTGTAAATTTTTTTCGATATAGAAGAATCCTAGGGGATGCCAGGATTCAAATTCCGACTTTACTTTTTTCTATGTATATTTGGACCACTCTAATGCAGATACGAAAGAATTAAAATATTGCTCGGTGACAAGAAAAATTCATAAAACTGCCCCCCTTTGTCCGTCCAAACTTCATGAAGTCAAAATTTGTTTTCGGGTTATATTACCGCCAGATAGGATAATAATTATCCCCAGGTCTCAGCTTGATAAGAGACATTGCCATTTTTGACCTGGACATTTCACGAAAAATGCCACATATGCGTACGCCGTGTCATTGAAATGCATGCGAATTCAAACGTTTCAATATTTCATTTCGACTATTTTCATTCACTCGTAAATCTTATCATTTCAATCAGCATTCGCTCTAATCCACTTCCGCCAGAAGCGTTACAGCAATTCATACATACGTAAATATATTTACACTTATGTATCAGTATAATTTATATTGCACTTAATCTCAATATGTCAATATCCATATACAATATACTCATCGTCAGCGTGGCTATGTGCAGGTACAATATACATTTCAATATGCCTACTAGGAATGTAAAGTTTTTCGATACCGGAATTTTCGGGATACCGTTATTACAATCCCGGGATTGCGTGATTAGCCCCGGGATTTAGATGTTCATTACAACATTGCAACAACTTAACTCGAAAACAAGTAAGGGCAGCGCTGGCTCTGACTATGCCGAAGGCTTCATACCTTTCAGGAACATCAAAAAACTTAACTCCACCATTGATTTCTTTAGGAGCTACACATTACTTATACTAAATTGATGTATGTACACTGTAAAGTACACAGATGGTGGAGTTATATCGCAAAAACTTATACCTGAACATTCCTTATAGATCACCGATCTTGTATGATTAATTAGTAAGTAGCTCACGAAATTGTTCGGGTTTATATCTGAACAATCAGTTGGATGGGAGCTATAGGTTACAGTGATCCGATCTTTGCCATTTGCACTGCAGGTATTCTGTTGACAATGAGTGAAAATAGTGCAAAATTTCAAGTTCCTGGATGCATAAGTGGAGGAGTTATAACGAAAAATGTCATATCTGAACAATCAGTTGTATGAGAGCTATATATTACAGTGGTTCGATTTTACCGGTTCCGACAAATGATTAATATATTATAAAAATACAATCACTCGCCAAATTTTATTCGGATATCTCGAAATCTGAGGGACTAGATTGTATACAAACAGACGGACAGACGCACATGGCTAAATCGATTCAGCTCGACTTTCTGATCATATAAGTATACACTTTGATGGGCCTATCTCTTCTTATTCTGGTACTTACAAACATCGGACCAAACAAAAAGTTCGCCGTGCACCCCTCTGTTTTGAGCATTTTTGCAAGGCAATTTCGAAAAAAAATGTTTTTTCGGCCGAACCTTGGTCGCCTTTTTACATCTTTTTTTAAATACATAGTTCTACTGGAAAAATCGAAATACTTCCTTAGCAAAACTTTAATGATTTTTGGCGAGATTTCCTTTACTGACATTAGGGTGGTACGTTAGAGTGGTAGGAACTTAGACCTGGTGGGTAAGTACTAGAACGGGGTACTTAAGGTCAATGAACTTTGAACAAATAAACTATCTCATCGAGGCGAAAACACGGACATATCATACTTTAAAGTGCGACTGTAAACGCCCAAGATATGACGAAAAATTTAATATTAATAAAAGCGACCGTAAGTTCGGCAAAAAAAAATCGAAATTGCCTTTCAGTAAAAGCCTTCCTTAGCAAAAGTTTAATGTTTTTTGTGAGCTTTAATTTACTGATATCTGATTAACTGAGATCTGGTGTGTATGTACTAGAAAGGGGTGCTTGAGGCCAAGAAACTTACGAACAAAAAAAAAATTGTCTCCACGAAGCAAGAACACTGGTATATCATACTTTAAGATCCGACTGTAAAAACCGAAGGTATGGCGAAAAATGCAAAGAGGCGACATAAGTTCGGCAAAAAAAAAATTTCGAAACTGCCTTGCAAAGATACTTTAGAATCAGGGGTGTATTTTTTTTTTATTTTCTTGTTAGGCGGTGCGGTCTAATGTACATATATGTAAGTATATTTAATAATCTACGTACTTATGTATGTATATGTTTCATTTGTGTATTTCCCCATTATTTGCCAATCGTCTATTCCACTCAAGCGCGCGTCCGTCGGTCTATGTGTATCTAGCTGTTGTCGTCATTGTTTTTAGCCAATTATATACACGCACACACAAACTTACTACACATGAATATATAAAGTTTTATTTTTATTGTAATTACTGTCTGCGCTGTGATGTTCTGGGTGAAGTAGCTCGCAGACCAGTTGCTGATTTTCCTTCATTTTTTCAATTTTTTTTATTTATAGCTAAGTGTACGTGTCTATATTTATATGTATACGCTGGTCTTTAGGCTGCAGAAAAATTAAATATTTGACCTTAATAGATAAAACGATTCGCCTCTTTTAATATTCACATAAAAAGGTATAATCTTACACATACATACATATGTATATACTTATGTAAACGTACTTGACTGTATGGTATCATTTTTGTCTGCAGACTATTTTGTCTACACTGCATATTCAACGGAAGTCTCGCGAGTATTCATACTAAACCACAGATTTTGTGAAACAACGAAAGTTACTACATATATGTACATACAGACATTTGTATAAATATGTCAGCGGAATTGACAGCACTTGTTCTGTAATTGTTATTTTGTCATATTTTGACAACTGAACTTTGTGGGAGTTAGCGCAAGGAAAATAATTGGAATATGCGAAGATAATCCCTTGGGCAATATCTTTCTTATAACTTCGAAATATTTATACTAATGGACATACATACATGCATAAATGGATGTGTATATATGTATGTATATGCCTGGTCGCAGTCGAGTTGTTAGAATTTCCAATTACCACTCAGTGGGATCTCCGAGGTTATTTCTGCCATGAAAAAGTTTCTGCCAAGTACCATCTGCCATTCGGAGATGGTGGAAAACTATACAACACTCCGCATCACAAATTGGAAGAGAAGGAACTCTCTATCAACACTAAATCTATTTGCCGGACTGCTGCAGTGGTTTCCAGGCGGAAGAAGCTGCCATTAAAGAAGCAATAGACTTATTACTGAAAAGTGTGATGTCAGTTGGGGAGGAAAACGTATAGTCTGAACGCAATGGTGGTACACTAGAAACTGTTAGAGCTGCAAATATATCGATGTCAGTATCGATATATTGAGTAATTGTTTTTTTCCGACATCGACATTTTTTTCAATATCGAGTATGGTACTTTTTTTTGCGCCAAACAACATCAGCGACTGAAATTTTGGCAAGCCACAATAAAAATTCTAGTCAATTAAATTATATGAGGTGCTTTTGCCATTAATAAGCCTTATATATTTCTAAAAACAAATTTGGTATGCATATTTGTAGTCTATTAAATTTTAACATAATAGAAATTCTTATTACAAAGTTCGCAATTTTGATGAAACATTGTTCATCTTTTCTAATTTTTGCACAAATTTTAAAATTCAGGTTTAAATGGCTTTTGATAGAGATTGAGCTATACTTTTATAAAAAGTAATGAAACAAAATTAAAGAATGAAAAAGCATTGTGAATACTGTAGCTTACCTTAATATAGAAAGGCCCTAACTCATTTTCATTTGGAATTCAGATTCATACAAAAGCGGTCAGATAACTCACAATCCATCTAATAATATAGGAAAAACAACTACTACAGCGCTAGAGTAGATATTGAGTTTAAAAAAATCACCGCTGCGACGAAATTTGGAACTGGAAAACTTACTTTTTAATAAACTTTCAAACTTTATTTGAGTTACGGCTTTTGTGAGTTAGGGCCTTTCTATATTAATGTAACGAATGGTTCTATGCATTTTTTGAATGAGTAGATGTTTTTTCAGTGTTTCAGTGTAGAATTAAAAATTAACGATGTATAGAGTTTTTGTCTCTCTCTCGATTATGGCGAATATCGATACTTTTGCAGCTCTAGAAACTGTATTATTATTCATGCAGTAAGGCTAGGAAACTTTCCTGATGCGTGCTGTCGCAGCTGTCAGAAAGATGATAAGGTTAAATCACCTCAGCACTTTCTATTAGGCTGCATAGCCTTCACGAGGCTAAGTTTGAAATATTTTGTCTCGCTCATCCTAACCAACTCTGAAAAACTCTGGGGCGTTCAAATTAGCTGCGTTTGTAGTTTCGTAATCGGCGAATCGGTCTTCACATCCATATTAACGAAGCTTTCTCTCGAACACTCCAAGGGCCACCTGATCAGATGATTGGATCGGCATGATGAAAACCAGGGACCGTAATCATTATGAGTTCTATCAAAACAATTGATATCTAATCATTATTTCAAGATTTTAAAATTTGAGATCAATAATAATAATACATTTATGAGTTTTATTTTATCGCTCAGAAATTAAAATTATATGCCGATTTATATTTGTTTGATCAAAAATAAAACTTGAGTGTTATTTTTCGCTCTAAAATAATAATTATTTTATGAGTTTTATTTTCTTTCATCAAAAATATTGATTATTTTTGAGTTTTATTTTTTTGATCGAATATCAAACTCATTTCTTGAGCGTTATTTTATCTCGCAGAAATAAAAATTAATATTTGAGTTTTATTTTTTTCGGCAAATCGAAAAACTCAAAACCTCACACTGCTTTTCTAATAAGTGTTTAGTGGTAGGTATTTTTTGCTGCTGTGCACTCGTCAACATGTGCACTCAAAAATTACAACAAATTTATTAACCTTATTTTTTCTTAATACATTCATATGTACATATATTAGCATAAACTAAGAATACTAAGTGGTTAACCAATAATCATCATAAAAAAAGAAACCAAAGCACTTGAAATTTAACGTCAGATTGCACGAAAATATCAAACTTTTTTGAACTATCGAATTAAACATTTTGACGACATCTAATATATTCTAGCGTACCTGCCGCACTCTAACCGACCACTCTTATCAGAAAACAGGTACTTGAAAAACTCTTCAGAATTGGCCAGAATAAAATTTCCTCCGAATTCCCATCGGCTACGGTTACTGTAGCCTTGGATACTCAAAAAGTGCTGAACCCATTCATTTTCATTTCCTTCTCGAAATTGCGAGATACCCCTATAAAAGGTGTATTAAGGTTTTATTTTCTTTCTTGTCTGCGCAGCTTTTGCAAAAGTCATTGTGGTGCCCCAGTCTTGTTGCACGCCTACCGATAAGGGTTTTAAGGTTCTTTGAAAAAATAATATACTGATAGAAAATACCTGTCAGAAGCAGGGAGTGACCCGGTTATGATCTTTATAATAAAAATCATAATTTAATTTGATTTATATTTTTTCTATAAAATTTAATCGTTTTTTGTGATATTTATCTTTTCGATAAAAAAATTATCGTTTATTTTTATTTTTATTTTTTCGATCACATTAAAGCTGTTAATTTCGGATTTAATTTCTTATATCATAAAAGATTGAAATCGGTCATAAAAAAAGGTCCCCGTTATAACGGCCAAAAACGATCTAACAAAATAAACGAAAATATGGATAATTTTTTGATCGAAAAATAAAAATCACGAAATAACAGGTATCGAAAATAATCGTTAAATATCATATGATTTTTATTTTTCGATAAAAAAATAATCGTTATTGTTTGATTTTTATTTTTTCGATCAAAAAATAATCGTTTTTTTTATTCTTATTTTTTTTCGATAATTTTTCACCGTTATAACGGAGACTGCTTTTCTATGACCGATTTAAATCTTTTATGATCGAAAAAATATAAATCAAAAATAACGATTATTTTTCGATCGAAAAATAAAATTCAAATTTTAACTGTTAAATTATGATTTTTATTATAAAGATCATAACCGTTACGGTCCATGCAAAATAACTATTAAATTTCACCGAAAAAATAAAAATTCAAATTTGCCGAATATTCTTGATCAAAAAAACAAAAATCAAAAATGAACGATTAAGTTTGTCCGAAAAAATAAAAATCAAAAAATAGTTTTTTTTGCAATGATAAAAATCATGATATTTAACGGATATTTCCGGTCCCTATTTAGAAGTGCTTTAGTATTAAAAAAATATTGTTTTTACTGCTGTTGTAGGAAAGTACTTATATAATAAAACTACACTGCCGCGAGGGCTGAAGGGACCCAAGCTAAAAATTTTGTTTGTACCCATCTACTTAAAATAGTTTCAAATTTAATAAACTTTAAAATAAAAGTAGCTTATTCCTTAATTTTAAGGTACTTACTAATTTAATTAATTTAAAATTAAAGAATAAGCGACTTTTAATTTAAAATTAATCGAATTTGATACTATTTTAAGTAAAGGGCAAAAAAAAATAAATTGTTGGTTGCGCCACTACTGCTCTGACGGCCTCACATATCATATAGTTTTTTGGAAAAAGCTGCTGAAATCCTTGGTAGGAAATGCCATCGAAACTTTGGGCTAGACCTCGCTAATGCAGACAAAATAAAACCGTTTTCCGTATAAAGTACAGTTCAAAACGTCTTCAGTTTCAGTTCGAGCAGATATATTTTCTCGGCTTAGTATTTGGGAGATTTTTTCTGCTCATTTGTAGAGATTTGGTATCAAATATGAGAGATTCTAGAGCTTATACGGATATATTTTTACACCAAAGGAAAAACACTTAAGTCGATTTTAGAAAAGCAATAATACGAAACCCTACTTTGCTTACAAAAAAAAAATATTAGATCTGATTTCGATTCCTTCATTAATACGAATACATAACTTCTGTACATTTAATTTGTCTAAACACGCTAAAGAAAATCCATAGAGCATTAAAACTTAGATTTTCACTTATGTGCATATCTATGTATATGTATAATGCATATAATGCATTCTTCTGTTAATAAACAGCTTGGTTCATGTTCACTTACGTATTCAATTCTATAGCCAACATTATATAGTCGTACTCAACTGATAATAATGGTTTGTTTATCAAAAACTCTACGCGGACTAGTTTGATTGAAATTATGTGTTCACGTGTTGACCTGCGAATAAAACAGCTAGTTGCACGAGCAGATGAATAAACAAAAAATATATACCGTTGCACATGTATACATATACTTCTACATACTCAAATGTATGTATGTAGCTAGTTCCATACGCCCCCATACTCAAACGTATGCAGGAATGTGTGTACAAGCACGCACATACATATGTATAATGTGTAAATCAAATATTAAGATAAGAACAGGCAACTGTATATATAAGGCATTCTTCGTCATATAATTTATTAAAAATAAGAACGTGTGCAATTTTTATAAAAAAATATACTCATTAATGCCAAATGGCATTTTCCAAAATTCAAAATGGTATCCATTATGGAGAACAAGGTTTTGAAAAATGATTGGATTCACTTGACATTCATTACTCAGGGATTTTTGGGGTCGCTGATTACGAATATGTGGAAATTACGGATCCAATTTGGCAAATTTAATAAATATATAAATAAATTTTTAAAAATTTTTCTGCCATATTAGATTTAAAAAACGCTCATTTCATTTCATTTCATTACATTTCATTTCATTTATTTATTTGTATTAGTAGTACAGAGTAATGTTGGATTTCCATTTGGCATTAAATGGCAAAAATTTTAATGACAAAGTTGGGCATTAAAAAATAATCGTATCATTGGGTTCAAAAAATAGTCATTAAGGTCATTTCCACATGGCATTTTTTAAATGGCACCAATTTTTCGTCATTTCAATGCCTAGTGGAAACTCGGCATAAGACTTATTTAAAAATAAATATTTTTACCGAATTTTCAAGAATATAACCGATTTTTTGTACCTGAACCAATTTTGTAGAGACGACGAATGGATTATCAAAAATTTTCCGCTGTATTGGAACCGCCATTTTGAATTTGAAGAATTCATAACAACATTCGTAATCAGCGACCCCAAAAAACTCCCAAGTAACAAACTTCAAGTGAATCCAATTATTTTTCAAAACTTTGTCTGCAATATTGGATCCGCCATTTTGAGTTTTGGAAAATGCCACTCGGCATTAAAAAGTAATTACTTATATAAGAAGTTTAAGACCTTGTCCGATTTTTTATACCATTAACCATTTTTGTGGAGAGTGGGGCTTCCGTTGGCGAAGAATTTCTCATATGTGCTTAAGTCTGTCTGTAGCATTATACATTGATAATATTTTTAGCCTAGAAATGAGCTGATTGAACGAATAAAGTGGTTTGAGAAGACTATTTTATCTATCTATCTATATATCTATCTATCTATCGACCATTTTGACTGATTTAGACTCGCAATTGAAATTTTTTTTTTTAATTTTTTGTTGTAAGGGTATAAATTCTTTTATGATAACTGTTAATGCCAGGATGACAAAAAAAAGTTAGGCTTGGGATTGCCAGTCTAGAAAAAATACACTAAAAACATAATGGAAAAAATTTTCCCTCTGCCTTGAAAAGGGTATAGAATTACACTAGTTTACATGAAAAATTAACCTTAATAAAAAAGTATTTTCTAGGCTCACTTTGGGTCGCTGAATATGAAAACAAACCCCAATTTTTTTTCAAAGAAGCGTTTTCGAGATTTTTTCGAAAAACGTGTGTTTTGGTACCTCCGCAGTTATTTGTCAATATCTTTAGAAACGATCATCTAATCTCGATACCGTTCGAGAGGTATTGATGCGTCCTTGGCAAAAATATATAACTTGTATTAAGTTAGATTAAAATTATTACTGTTACTAGCGACCAAAATCGAAAGAAGTGGAATTTTTATTCATTTTTGAAAAGTACACATTTTTAGATGCTTATTATAAAGGTTTTTTTTTTTTCAAATTTGTCTAAAAGATAAATCATTGCAGTAAATTTTGAGGCTTAGATCATCCAAATCGGATAATAAACGCAGATGTAATAGGGCATTGAGTAAAAATTCTAACATTATATTTTTCACTAAATCACACTTTTGGTCGGAAACTAAATTTTTTTATTTTTTTTTTAATATTATTAATTTTTTTTTTTTAATTTTTTTCTTACTCCTGGAGGCGAATTCGAGAAGACTCTACCCAACACAATCTAAAATATTCAAGGGGAAAAGCTTATTTTCGACCAAAACTGTGGTTTTGTGAAAAATATAAAGTTTGAGTTTTTACTTAGTGCTCCATAACATCTACATTTCTTGTCCGATTTGGATGATATTAGACTCAAAATTTACTGCAATGATTTATATTTTACTCAAATTTGAAAAAATTTTTGTAATTAAAAATAAGCATGTAAAAATGTGTAATTT
>JAPVRG010207485.1:0-11666 GCA_029783565.1 Rhagoletis cerasi | reverse complement strand
CTCTTTAAACCTATTTTATTTTTTATGAATAATAGTTTCGTAAAATTTTTTTTTTTGAGAAAATATTTTGGTTGAAAAATTGCTAACCAGCCGTTTTACTCTAGTGGTGGTTAATTCGTTTTGAATATTGCGTAGCAAGTCGCAAGGAATGTAATATTTGATTTATGGGACCAAGAAATCGTAGAATCGCCGCCCATCTTGAAAACAAAGATGGTCAAAATATTTCTAACCCAAGGGAACAGTCATTTTCTGCCCTCAGTCAAATTACTGAAGGATTTTTTCCCCCAAATCTCAGTTTTTTTTACAGTGGGTGAAAGTCTCCAAACTTATTTCTATTATTTCTCATAGAGCATTATTAATTTTGCTTTGCTTGTGGCCTTGTTCCCCTGATTTGGCAAAAGCCTTGAGTCCCGAAAATCATGTTTTACATTCCCTGCAACTAGCTTTGTGGTATTCTAAAATAATTGACCTCATGCAAAAAATCGCCAGATATTCGTAATTTACTGTACTATCTTTATTAGGGTAATTGGTAGTAAAATTATATCTGCAGCAATTCAGAAAATTATCTGCAGTGTAGGCTTTATACATAGTGTTGATACTAAAAGACACAAAATACTTAGACTGAAAGCAATTATTGAAGCAACTTTTTAAAATATCGTAAAGTGGGCGTGGTTATTGTCAGATTTTTCACATTTTCTACACCCTCCATTTTTGATCTTTTATTAACTTAGGCCCTTAGTTTTATTGAGGTTTCTTAATTTTTACTACAGTTATTAATTAATTCCGTACCCACATACAAAACTTCCCACTGTGCGCCGCCTCCTAAAGAGGGTTTCTTCAGAAGACTTTACATAGCAGAAGTACATACACTCGGAGGTTTTATATTGCGCGCCCAGAGGCAACCACTTTTGAAAATAACTTTGCTGCATTTTTTGGTTGCTGCTCGTACCATAAATCGAATCTGGTTTCATACGAATTTTATTTTATTTTTCGCTATCCTTTGCATTATTTCAGCGTGCAAATATTGAATTTATATACATACATACATATGTACATGCAACCCAAATGTATGTACGTTGACACGTGAATATAATTAAAATCACTGCGGAAAATGTATGGCGCGGAAAAAAATCAACAATAAGAAAATTCAATTTTCCCAAGAATGAAGGTAAAAGCTGGGCTGCATATTTTCAGTTGTTAATACAGTAAGAGATGTATGAATCAGTCACTGTGGTAATCAAAGTAAATAGCACAATTTTTCAATAAGACAGTTTGTTAAATTAATTATTCAATTGTACCACAAAATATATTAAAACACGAACAAGCAACAGCTGCTTTTAATTGCACAGATTAAAGATCACGTGTTGTTTTTACATTGAAAATGACAAACCAAAGCAACCTTAAGCATTGCAGCTAAACTAAGCTTCTGCACCTGCAGTATTTTTTTGTATGTGTGTAATACATTTTATCACAGCTAATAAAAAATGTAGTGCGAGCTCATAGGCCTTAGCTCCATTTTCTTCCATTTTCGGCTACTTTTCGCCTTATTGCAAGTGTTACGTAGTATTTTTTTTTTTATAAATTTTTGTTTATATTTTATTTATTAGCTTCTTATTTATGCATTTACTTTGCTTTGTATGATGTGGCACAGTCATAGGCGTCGATTGCAGCCCTGAATATGTGAAAAGGCCAAGGAAAATCGTTAAAGTAAAATCAGTAGTTGCTTTCAGGCGAAGCAGTTGTTGTGGGCAGAGTTGTGAACTAAAGTGCTAGTATGTACATAGTTACCTATTAATATACTATTGGCATGCACATACGTATGTAAGTATGTGCGGAAACTCACACGCCTGCTTTATGGCTGAAAGGTGTTTGTATAAATATGTATGTTTGTGCATGTTTCCGCCTTAGCATGTTTGCTTATCGATTTTGCTGTAATTTTTACACTTCCATGCATTTGTGATTTCCTTTCGTGTTCCTTTGATGGAGTTGACCATTACCGCAAATAATCCTTGCACCTTTACATGGACTTCTCTTTATTGCGAAAATTTGTGTAGCCGTTTTCAGTTATGCCAAGGGAGGATTTTTTATTTACCTTCATGCAGCCAAGGCGGATACATAAATGCATAAACATTTTAGGGGGCAACGAAATGCTCCATTCAAAAGTAAACTGCGGTTGTGGTAAGAATTCATGGTAGTGTGAATTTTCGTGTGCACTTATCGCAAGTTTGGACTAACAATTATTTCTAGGGATTATTTATAAAATGTTGTACCTTTCCAACAGTTACTGATTCCTGTTCGAAACTTATTGGTTATGAAAGTTAGAGTTATTTTACGACTCTAAGGTCAGGACAGGCTGATTATTCCATTGAACGTGGGTGCTCTTCTACCATCAAAAGGCCTGTTCTTTGCTTAATATGACTATTGCATTTTCAAAGGTCATTGCAGTCGTTTGTAACTCCAGAAAGCAGATAGAGATATTTCAGGGTTTGCATTTATTTAAAATTAAAAAAATATATATTTTTCTATAGACTTGGGTGATTGGTTTGAGTGGCTTGCGACATACAATTAACAAATTCTAGCCATTTTGATACAATAAATTCGTGCAGACCTACAGCAACTTGACGGTATTGTTGAATTTCAGTATATCATAGAGATAGAGGCTGCCGCCTTCTCAAATATTCTGTAGGAATGGCAGATCAACTGTCTTTGGCAAAAGCCAAGCATTTGCAGAAAGGTGTTCAACTCTCTCCTTTGAGCCTGGATCCTCGCAGAAGCAGCAGCATCTGGTGAAAGGTATGCCGATCCTTTCGGCACGTGTGAATGTCCTATGGATACAGCCATGAGTTTGTAGGTATTTTCCGTGCTCATACCTAAAAGAGCTCTGGTTTTGTAGAGTCTTAGTTACTCTAGATCTGCCTAGTAATTCAATACAATCCTTTACAATTTTATCTCTGCTTAGCTTTGATTTGGAAAATTTCATTAATTCCGATTTTGATTTCCCTAAGCAATGCGTCCATGACCATCGCGCGAGAGAAATTTTGTGCAGAGGCGCATCAAGCTGGTTCAACCGTAGTTTTATTTCAATATATGTGCATCCCTATGCCCTGGGACCAATATTAAGTTGAGCTCTCCTACAGTCCTCTAGAAGTTTCGGTCTAACCGAGGAAGGGGAGAGCGCCTAAGTTGCCGCCCGCCTATCTGAGAAATACTTCAACTGTATGGTGTTTTGATGGCAAGCGTTTTCGCCTGGAAAACGCTAAAAAGGCATAGTTGGCGAAAGTATAGCTTTTTAACGATTTTATAGAAGTATTGGGAAAAAATTTATTTTCTCCATATAAAATGTATGGAAAACTTCGAAGCTCCGGCGCGCCTGCACGGGTAAATGTTAACCGATTTCAAAATAAAAAATACTGGTCTTATTATTTCCGATATTTTTCAATTCTGGGGGTGGCTGAAGAAAAAAAAAAAAATGGACCACCCTAATGTAAATCTATGGGATGGATGGACGGACCTACAGTTTTGAACATAAATATTATGAGCAACCCCTAAAATCTTTTACTTATATTCATATAATGAAAAAGCATTCCATAAAAACTCGGCCGTGGCATTGGAATCTAAGACTGCCCATTTGCATGACTACTACTTCTATTAAACATGTCGAAACGCAGTTGATATTTGTTTCAAGTCTAAACATCAAGGAATATAATTTTTAGGTTAAAAACGTTAATACACTAGATAACTCTTTTCAAACTCCGACTAAAACATTTCTTTGAAGATATGTAATATAATTGAAAAAGTTTTGGACTTGTAACATTTTCTTATTTCATTGGACGGCGCTTGTGGTCAATTTGAAATGAAATAAAAGAATTCAAAACAAATCCAAAGAATAATTTAAAACTCACTCAAAATGCTTCTGGTGCAATCAGTCTTTAATTTTCGTTTAACAAACTTCCACGCTCCATTACGTAATGCTCCCCATTTGTGCCCTTTTTCATGGTTAGTTTTTCGAAATTATGAAATAATACCAACGCTTTGCAGGGCATTATTGCGTGACATGCTCAAGTACGAAAATATAAAAAATTACTGCCTAAGATAAAGCGAATTTTTCATCGCCCGTCTATCGTGCATTTCATCAGACACCAAGAGCGCCACAGTTGCGACATTTAAAGTTAGAATTTAATTAAGGAAAAAGTCCATTGTGGTGCCACTCAGAAAGCACACTGGCGTCATAATAACGCAACTGTGTGATTTCAGAAATTTGCCATGGAAAACATGCCAAAAATGAAAATCCAAAAACAAGATATAACCACTAGTATTCATATTTTAAACGCTTTAATTGTTAGCAGGTGCGGCCATAAACAAAACTATCTTTCGTCTCTCAACGGCTCTTGCAATTTTTGGTTCCTTTGCCCTTTACCACCTTTTTGGTCACTGCCAACTGCCACAAAGCGCTGGGCTTGTTGTAATCACAAACAAGAAATATCGCGAGATTGCGGACATAACGTTTTGTCATTTGTCATTTGCATTGTTCGCTTTCATTGCTCGACTATGTGCAGCATGAGAAAAGCATACAAATGCGCACACAAAAAATTTCATGAGCCATGCGGCATCTACATACAAACATGCATGCATATTTAGTACGGCTGGAACACGCAAAGTGGTATTTTTCTATGCAAGCATGCTGCTACATCCCTGCAGTGAAAATTCAAACCAGTCAGTAAAAATACCAGTTCATGAACTGGTATGAGATACTAAAGCGAAGGCCTACCATTTCGATAATTTCAAACAACTTATGCTACAGCAACATCTGCCCTTAAGTTATTAAAGCCAAAACTAAAACGCAAATAAAATAGCTTTTCTCACAAGTGCCGGCTGTGGCGTCGCGTGAAGACTTCTGCTTCTGGTTGTGGGATCGCAGGTTCGAGTCCGATTCGAGGTGGTTGAGACTTTTCAAATGAAATAAATGTAAGTAAATGTCAATTATTTAAATTAGGAAATAAACCTTAATACTTTAATATGATCAAAGTTAAAAATATATATACTTTTATATAACAATAACATTTTAAAACTACAAGAAAACAGGAATAAAAAAAATTAAAAAAAAAAATTCCTACGCGCTAGGACTTGAACCTCGGATCTATCGAATGGAGCACTAGTGCTTTGCCCATTCGGCTATTGCGACTGTTGGAGCGGCGCTATAAAAGTGACATACTTATTCCTTTCATGTGCTTAAGCACATCGTGGGACATCTCCATGCTAATAATACCAGCCGCTAGCATGGACAAAGGATGGAAGGCGACTAGTTGTGCTGCAAAAGCTAACTGGTAGAATTCCTGTTCCTAACTAGTAGCTTTCCCTGCAGGGAAAGTACATACATACCTATACATGCATACATACATACATAAATACATATGTAATTACCCAGTGGGAATTAGGATCACGCAATAATGTTTACTACCAACTTACTCTTCACCCGGCAGTGGGAATTAGGATCACGCAATAATGCCTTACTACCAAATTACTCTTCAGCCGGCAGTCCTTACAATTTCCCTGCCGAATGTCCTTTACTTTAACAAAGGCATGACCGATGATGATGCAAGTAGGAATTTAGAATGTACATTTGGTATCGGACATTCTTCTAAGCCGGTTTACCAAATAAAGTACGGAGAATGCAGAGCACTCTCTCGGAGTAGTTCGGGTTTCCATTCAAACGTACTTTATACTATTAAGGGGCATGTACGCATGAAAATGTAAGGCATTCTTAATGTCCAATCGCCATGTACTCAATAAATCAGATTCACACCCAAAGCAGCCTTCCACGTAGCGGAAGAAGTAATTCAGTACTTACTTCATCTTACTTCATAGCTTACCAAATAATGTACGAATAAAAGGGATTAATAACACAGTAGGGAGGCAAAAATATCACAGCTAAACGGCCAAACACTTAAACTTAATTTCGACCTCTAGATTACGATACCGTTATCAGAAAATCCGTATGACGTCAAAATTTTGAGCTATTCGGTGGAGAAGTTTTATGAAAAAAACAAATTCAAACTTTAACAGGAAAAAAATTTCAAAAATTACAGATATTTCCCCAATTTTTTTCATTTGGATTGAAGCCTGTTCTTTTGCGAAAAAATCAACTTACTAACGAAGAAAATCGGTTGATAAATAAAAGAATGGTGAATAGGCAAATGAAAATGCGCAATGATATTTTGTATGAAATATGAGCAGGAAAGACGACATACATATTTACATGGCATACTCGTACTACATGGCATACTCGTACTACATGGCGTATTAGTAACATTTTACCAGCCCATATATCATTGAAAAAATCAGTGCGCATTTTCCTTTGCTGTTCACCATTTTTTATTTATCCACTGATTTTCTTCGTTGGTAGCTTGATTTTTTCGTAAAAGAACATGCTTTAATACATATTAAAAAATTGAAAAAAATCCATTATTTTTTCAATTTTTTCCATATTAAAGTTTGAATTTTTTTCATAAAACTTCTCCACTAAATATGTCAAAATTTTGACGTGAAGCGGATTTTCTGCAAACGGCATCGTAATCTAGAGCCCAAAATTAAGTTTACGTGTTTGGCCGTTTGACTGTGATATTTCAAAACCTTAAAATTTACCTACTTGTTTTTTATTATGAAATGGTGGATTTTGTGAAATGGCGCTTTAAGTTTGGGATTCAATTTCTCAAAAACGCGACGATAGATTTTCTCCAAAGTCTCAGGGAATGCCACTAGTTCCCGACATTCTTAAATTATTATATTTTTAGTGTTTATTGTTAATTATTTTTGAGTTTATGAAGGATTTTCTTTAGTAAAATTCTGTCGCTGACAATATTTTGCAACTCAAATTTTTCAAATAAAATTTATAGCTATTTGTCAACGCTTACTGCGCTAATAATAAAAAAATGTAAGCGCATAAATATGTATGTACAAGTGTAGCTTGTCTTTTTTGATAGGACCTTACCATGTATCTTCCAGCGTAAGTGGGGTGGACAGGTAACTATTATTCGTGCGATCATCCGGCGGCTGAGAGAAAAACTCTCTTCGTCGGCACATTATTTTACAACTTACAACGTAAGGCGTCATCGGAGGTATTCATAATAATTTCGGTACTAAAAGCTCAAAGAAGACATGGATTACCTCGTAAGGTGCTTACCTATTTTCCAATTGGGTATATACGCATGACGTACACACATATCCACACACATTAATGCAAGTAATTTAGTAGCCCGCATATGGCGCATTGCAGCCACATCCGTTGTCGTTACCATTAAGGTTGCCATTACCATTACCACTACCGCTACATATTGCACATGTCTTTGTTCGCATCACACACAAAGCGGCTGTGCATTGCATATAAAAGTTTATTATGCATTTTATATACATACATATATATGCATGCATGTGTTTGTGCTTATATATGTTTGATTTTGCATGGCAGCACGTGACTGCGGTTAGTTGACTTCAGCCTACTCCGCAGCGCGTTGCTTTCTCACCAGCCTACTTTTATGTAGTTACATATTTTCCCCAGCGAAATACTATAAGAATACTCGTAAGTACTTGCTTATATGGCAAACTTTGGTTGTCTTTTCTATTCTTACATATTTTATTTTATAGCTGTTTTACTTTTCTTCTCTGACTGGTCGCTTATGAGCATAACGTTTCTTCGTTTCTTAAAGAACATTATGTGGTTTACTTGTACACGTTTATACTGTTGTTTGCTTTCATTGAATAACAAAGGAAAAAAACACACTCGAAAACTTTTGGTGTCTTGACCTCTTGACCTTTTCCATGGCATATGCAATTCTATGCGGATTTGCTGTGCTATAAATTTAGCGCGCGGCTATCCTAAGAAAATTTTATTTTGTATGAACGCCACGTATTCTCCCAGTTCTTATTTTCCACTCGCTAAGCTGAATGAAAGTGAAAGAATAAATCGACTAATGTACGAGTATTTAGGTTAATTTTGAGATTATGTGATTAATATTCTAACACTGCACTATTATGTTGTAGTTAAGTACAATGGGCTTTACTTTCCGCTAATTGAGTATGGTTCCTCTTTGTAGTTTATAATCGATCGAATTAATCTGGGCCTATTTACAAAACATAAATATGTAGACAGCATATCCTGGTAGTCAGAATCAACAATCTATGTAATGGATACAATGAGCCCAAGGCTTCGCCCTTTTTCATGCCTTTTTTAAAACTTTGTATAAAGACATTTCTTAACCTGCAATATACATAGTGAATAACTCAGTGAAAGTGGAGACCAGTATGTTTGCATGTATGTATTTATATATAAAAAAAAAATATTTATTGGACCAAAAATTAGTGGATAGGCACTGTGGCCAATGGTAATAAACTTTTACCATCCATGCATGATTGTAAGTCATGCAAAGTCCGCAAAAAGCTCCATCAAATTATAACTTAAGTAAGTTTTATTACATGGCAGTTGAGAAGTGCATATGCAAAAATTTCATAAATATAATGATGGAAATTTTTGCACATGCAGCACTACATAGCATGCATTTAGGCGCTTGGTGTTAGTACTCGCGCCTAAACACATAGCATATATTTCTACGCAAATTTCCTTTAATCAAAAGCAATCGAAACTATAGAAAAGCATTTCCTTCCTTTTTTCCTCAATAGAATTTTGCAAGTAAAATAAAACTTTCCGTAAATGTGGCTTGATTCGTACAAAGCCTTGCACTTCGATTGCAAATGTATGTAGTACTTATTTTTGCTTAATAGTTTAAGCTAATAGATTTAACTCAATTCTTTTACAGCCAAACTGGTTTTGCCGCGGTGCCATCATCGGTGCTTTTCATTTTTGGTTTGAGAGAATGTTCTTAGAGAACACTATGGAATAATTTAAAATTTTCATTTTAGGGCCTCGTTGAAATAATAACCAAAGGTTAGCAACCAGTCATTGTAATTCAGTATACACTTTTTCGTCACAAATTCAATCATATGTACGACATTTAATTTTATTTATCAATTGATTTCAATTATAATTATTGTCTTGATTGGCATATAGTCAAATGAAGAAAGCAATTTTTCATAGAATATATTCACCCTTAATCTCCAGCTGCAATGAGTTCTTCTGACTATCATTTCGGAGAAGTTCTACGCCAGTTTATTAAAAATCTGCTCTACGGAAATGTTCAGCAGGAAATTTTACTAGGGATCGCCGAATACGAATAAATCCTCCTATTAAATCTGAGTGCTCTATAGCATGGCTGCTCAACAAATTTAAGTTACTGAGCCAAACGACAACAACGTCAATATCAATTACAACAACATCGTTTTGGGAATAGAAAAAAATATTTCAACCCCAAATTAAAAAACTACAAACATACAGCTAAGCAACTGTGAGCCAACGCGAGACAGCCGATCGGTTTTTGTCCGCGAACATTTTGCGTGTTGTGCTTCCACAAATTTTGTGTTTGTTGTAAGTGAGCCAAAGGGAGCCACAGCGATGTTGTTGTGAGTCAACTGAGCCAATTGAGCTAAGGGATGAGCAGGCCTGTTACATAGGTCTATGTGTGTGTAGATGAAGGCATGGTGTATAGATCGAATTATTATCTTTGAATGCCTTTACTGAAAGCTAGCGAGCAATGAGGACCATTTATTAGGCTACCTTCGCTAAACAAATGCATAGCGCAGCACGTCTGCATTTTTTCTACCCTTTAACGCGCTTATTCAGAAAAAGTTCGCAAATTGGAAGAGTTATACATATGCAATTTTCATATGTAAGTTAAAGGTATTTACTTTAAAAGCTAAAGAGCTTTACCACCATCAAAAGTTGGGTGTATACACAAATTTCCGCAGATCTCTTGTTTGGGCAAAAAATTAAAGGAAATTGAAATCAAAATCGTAAATAAGGAAATAATTAGACTTTGACCTCTTTTAAAAAATGCTATGATCACTTTGTTGCAAAAATGCTTTTAAGAACATTTGATTCATACATTTTTCAGCTAGTTATATTTTTAAGTTTTTGTTGACCAATTTGTAAAATTTATTATGTTTTCGTATATTTTTGCCTGAGTTCTTCCAGATCGTTCTTTCGGGTTTACGTTTCGAAATAAAACTTTTGGCCAATGTTGTTAAGTATCATTTTACAACAACAAAAATTCGTATATTGTATACCATAATGCTGAAGATGGTGAGATTCCATTTTACTTTTTGGTCACTAAAAATATTATAATGCTAACAAATCCATTTTTTCATTTAAAGTCTTTTAAATTACTTCTTCTCAAATTATAGTAAAATTTTGTTTTTGTTTGGTTTGCACCAAATGCATTTAAATGACTATGCATTTACGTGTAAATTGCTTATTTACTTTTAATAGATTGACTAGATTTGATGCCACATCTGCACATCCAAGCGATAGATCAATGTCACTGGTGCTTAGTAAAAAGAATTTGTCAGACAGCATTAAGAATGATGCAACGCAGTCAGTAGCTGCATGGCAATGCAGTTTTAAATTATTCAAAAGAAATTAGAAGCAATATTTTTATATCAGAAAAACAGTTTGAAGCTTTAAATTGCAAATGCAGTTTTTTAAAAAACTTAAGTTTTTTTCATGTAAGTTTGAGTCTTTAAAATAAAATAGCTTTTAATGCTGTGAGGATATTGTATGTATACCTGGTAGACTAGCTGAAGGAGAATTCGGCTTCACTTGCCATTTGAATTGACGTCAATTCGCAGAGAAGAAAGACGACTGGCAGATTTTATTGAACTATTTATCTCAAAATCAAGAAAATTTAAGGGAAAATCAGCAATTACTATTTTGGCCGGAGAAAAATGGTTTACTGTAGCGTCGATACTGTCGTTTCTGAAGTTTCACAGGAGCAAGTCAGATTCCCTTCAAAATTTTGAAACTCACTTAATTTCAGTGGAGCTGTACCTCATGAATTGAGACTAAAAGTTGAAACAGTTGGGATGTTAACCCGCAATCGAAATATATATGAACAGTAGAGCGTCTCGCCTTACAGGCGAAATAAAAAAAGCTCGCCGTACACCCCTTTATATGAAGTGTTTTTAAAAAGCATTTAAAAAAAGAATAATACTTTTTTTTGGACAACCCTAGTAGTCGCTCAATTACATTTATCTTCATATCTTTGGCATTTATAGTCGGATTTTAAAGTGTGATACACCAATGTTTTTGTCTCTAGGAGGGGGGTTTCCTACGGATGTTCATTGGCCCCATGTGCTCCATTGTGGTACTTATCCACCAGATCTCAGTTGCTACCACCCTAACGTACCGCCCTAAATTAAAGTAAATTAAACACCGTCAAAAATCATTAATATTTTGCGAAAAAAGTATTTCGATTAGTTAAGTAGGAAAACCATACGAAAAAAACCAACTTTTTTTTGTTTTTTTTTTGTTTTTTCTTTATGGAGCACCTGAGGTCAATGAACTTCAATAGGAAAACCCCCGTATTGAGACAAAAACATTGGTGTATCACACTTTAAAATTCGACTATAAATGTCGAAGATACGAGGAAAAATTATTATTTTATTTTTAATTTTTTATTTTTTTTATTAACTTCATCATGTTCGATTTTTTTGTTTCTCAACCTGAATAGTTGTCAAACTTTATGGAGCACGCTGTAAAAATTTTAGAATGGAATCTCCAA
>JAPVRG010207475.1:0-12273 GCA_029783565.1 Rhagoletis cerasi | reverse complement strand
ATATTGTAAAGGATAACAGCTACTACATAGGCAAAAAGTGGTTTAAAAGCTTTCTCTTAGTACCCCTATATGGGACCCGGCCTATAAAAAGGTGGCTTATGACTCAAAACATGACATGACATGGTTTCGATAGTTTTTGAGACGCTCTTTCACGTGGTGAAAACTAGAAAGTCCTTTCATTTTTGAGTCATAAGCCACCTTTTCATAGGCCGGGTCACATATTTTAATATTGTGTCGTTATTTTCTTAACAAAAAATTAAATAAATATGCGTTGGAAAACAGGTGGCAACCCTATTAAAAAATATTTCTGAATTGACAATTTTAAAAATATTTTCCATTTGATACCCATACTAGAATGTTTTATTTTATTTGTAACGAATTTCAAATAGGTGGCAGCCTTATGCGAATGTTCTCGGCGATAACACCTATCTAGATAAACTTAAAATTCAAAAGATTATCTGAATACCAAATTTCGTCAAAATCGTTAGAGCCGTTTCCGAGAACCTATATATTTATATACAAGAATTGCTCGTTTAAAGTAATAAGATAAGCATTTTCTGATATTTTTTTGTGTGTTCTAAACCTTTTTTAATAATGCCTTCAATTAAATTTCGCAGATGGTGTTCAGAATTTCGCTTTTAAATTGCATTGTGAGCTCGTAATTGGTATATGTAATGAACTTTTTTTAGTTGTTAACTCTAAATGAAATAAGTTGTCTAAACTAATCAAAAATCTTCTCGAATTTCGCGGGGTATATGTTCTACAAAGTTTGAAATTTAGATTTACATAGTTTGTTTTAGATAGTAAGCTATATTTTCATAAAAAATAATATAAAATTTTTCAAACAAAGAAAAATAGCCAACACTTGCTAAAATGTCCCTTCCCTATTTACATTTTCGCCACCGTATGTTCCTATGTATGTATCTACATATATGTAGTATGCATTCATGCAGCATGGAGTTTGCCGCCAACAAACTGGCGTACTGGCTAAAAAGCATTCACGCACATAAAATGTACAACAACAATGGGAGCTGTAAGGAATGGTTAAATCTTACAGCCTGCATGTGGCTAGAATCAAAGCCACGGGGAAACGTAATACTGCGAAGAAGCATATGATTTTATGTAACTACTTAATACGTACTTTACAAGTATACATACAAAAATACAAATGCATATATTTATGTGTTTGTATGTATGCAAGCCAAACGTTTGCGGCATGTTGCACGAACAAGCGCTGCTGCTGGACAGCTTTCATTGCTTTGTTTCAGTTTTGCACTATTGTGGCAAAAGGCATAAACAATGCCACTACTCACTGACCAAAGCACGTCCCTGCGGTACAAATACAGCAAATGTACGTTTTTTTACGTTCTTTTTTTTCTTTTTTTTTTGTCACTGCCACTGTCACGACCAGCCTCTCAGCCAAGGTTTTTAGTCTTACAAAACCTAGGCTGTGTGCCATTTCGCTCCAAGGGGAAGGAAATAGGTGTATGCATTGTGGCATCTAAGCGGAGTTGTTTTGCCTTTATATGACTACACACGCACATACAAACATAGCTAGTCAAGGAAGTGGCATGCTATATTTTGTGCTTGCGGAAATTTTGTGCTTGCGGAAAGCTATGGAAAAAAGAAGTTGCATAGAAAAATATACATACATATGTATATAAAAAATAATAAAAATTACAAGTAAGCTGAAAATTTGCTCCTGTGAGGCATTCGCAGCACTTTTTTTTTGGTAACATACACAGTCTCCTTTTTTAGGCTAAAAAAATTATATCCTTTCCATCGACTTCAAAACGCCATTTGTCTGCAACCACCTATGTATTTTTGGTCCACGCACAAATACCTTTCAGCATTTATAATTCCATTGCCGCTTTTGTATGGTGAACGAATTTCGTTTTCCGCTTTTCCAGATCCTTTTCAGTAGACAACTTTTCAGGTAGTAAATTGGCAAAAAAAAAATGCTTTTTTGATGTGAAATATAACAAAACAAAAAGCAAGTTTTCCGCTCAATTCCACGCACTAGCTGTGCAAACAAGTTGTTAGTTTGTTTTTCTTTTTATTATTTCCACCGTTTGTGTTTTAAAACAGCCGTGACCGTGTCCATTCGCATGCTTTTTCGCTTAAAACGACACACCGCCAAATTTGGCTTTAACCCACATACTACTCACGTAGGTGAAGAGGAAGAGAAAGAGAGCGAAAGATGGAGAAAGAAAAGCATTGATGCTGATTTTTTAGAAGCAGGCTGCTTAGAACGGGAAAGTTAAGCAGATAAAAGAAAATAACAAGAATAGTCTGAAAAATTTAATGCCACATAGCCATAGATATCGCCATTGAAAACAAACGCCAATTTAATAATTATAATTGATAATTATATATGACTGAAATCGCACATTTAAACACCTACAAATAGTGATAGAACTTTTTAGAAAAGTATCGATTCTAGTACTCATATAGAGTACTCTAAAGAAGAATCGATGCCAGTACTCATATTTGCAAAAAATTATCGATAATACTCGTACTTCCAAGTATTTTTATAGCAAACGCGAAAAATAAACAAAAATCAGATTGCTTTACTTTTTTGACCTCTTCCTATTTGTAAATTTACTACACCCTGCTTTAAAAAGTTGAAATCTGTTCTAACGAGCATTTTTAAAGGAGTATTTGAAATAAGCTTGCAAAGAGTTTACTTTTACAAACGTAAAATAACGGTTTATAGCAAAAAGCTTATTTAAAGTTTTTAAAAGCAAATATTTTCTAATAGCGTTATTCATAAAAAATAAAAAAAATAGCTTTAAAAAAGGTTTATAAATTGAAAAATGTATGAAAACGTTAATTTTTAAATCTATTTTATTTATTATTTTTTTATGAATAAGGCCACAAGTGTTTGACGAGTATATTTATAAATCACTTTACTTTGAAAATTAAGTGCAAATGTAGAAAACGAGAAACAAATGTGGTGAAGCCCATTCTCTAAAGGAAGATAAGCTCTTTTTCATAACAATTTTCTTCGAGAATGGACTGGATTCAAATTCGCAACGCAGGTAGAATACGTTGGTTAACTAAGGCTTTGTTATGCTGGAGAGTGGCCAAGTTATCGAGTCGAAGACAACCCTCTTCCATAATACCGAAGGTGAGGAAAGAGATTCGTTTTCCAATTATTTAGGAATTTTAACCAAGCCCAATGACCGCTACCCTTTCATCTATGGTGTGTAGAAATTTCATAGCTATACCGATTACGAGTAGCTGACTAGAGGTTAGGTTGAGTTAGGAGGGCGTGTATTGAATATTCAATACTTCCACTCGGAGACAAGACTGTCCATTGTGAGTGCCCTCTTTAAGCGTGTGCCAGGAAAATACACGTGCCCATATCCAGGAGAGTAGTTGAGCCCTCTCAAGTCACTAAACTACTAAACCAATTGCTTTCCCTAATGAAACCGAGGAGATTCAACAGTTTCACCTCCGCTATCTCGTCCAGACTGTTGAAGAAGCGTGAACCCAAGTACTTGAAGCGCTTCAACTGTAGCCCCGGACATCGACACAGAAAGTGGTCAATTGACTTTTAGTCATCCTCATAACGGCAGCTTCTGCAGAAAGTACTAGTTGGTATTCGCCATCATTTAGCGTTACCCAGCGTGCACCACACGGAGGTGACCTAATAACTACACCCCAGCTAACTAGAACTAAATAAAACACTTTAAAACCGTTATCTCGGGCTTTTGGGTTTTTTGAGTTATGACAGTATTGAAGTAAATGAGCGTTATGTTCATTTTCATGACATTCATATTGGATATAGAAGATAATTGTCGAACGTTCGCCACAATCTTTTTTGGGTAATTTTAAACACATTTTTCAATCTAATTGAAAAAACTGAATTTTTTATACGACTTCAAAAAAATTCTGTGCTTAAAAAAGTTCTAAAAACGTCGATATTTTTTGGTATTCGCGATACTTAGTATTTGTCAAAAAGTATCGAGTTCTCGATACTACTCAGTACTCTTGAAAAGCATCGATATTCTGTACACGGTACTCGTATCGTTCTATCACTATCTATCAATACGAGGAGGTACAAACAAATAAGTAATACATGCGTACATATGTATTACATATGTATGTATGTAGGTATGTATGCCTGCCTCAAGTTGACATAATTAATCAGTCATAGTGCGGTGCGGCGACAAATTGGGGAAAAAGAGTAAGAAAAGCGCTCACATTCAGTCGAATCGGTTAGCGATATGAACATCTCCTCCCCTGAAACTGGTCAGCAACTACCGCTAGGCACACACTTTGCTGCAACTACATATGCACATACATATTAGGGATGTCGATCCCGGTATGCCTGTATATTTTAAGTCCCGAAAATCCCGGCATTATTTGCCAACAATCCTGGTATTTTCGGGATTTGAAATTTCTTACAAAGCATATGAAATGGAGACAAAAAACTCGCCTTTCATAGAAAAACAGTAGGTAAGACTAAATATTTGCGAATTTATTTATGAACTATATTTTAATATGATTTTGTTAATTGTATTACTAAAAGTAACTTGTGCTTTGTTAGCAACTGACTAGAAATCGTATTGGCTGCATATACTTATGTAATAACTTTTTAGCAAATATGGATATGTTTGAATATTTTCGTTTTCTTTTTAATATAAAAAGCAATACCTACATACATATGAATGCCACTGTTGTAAAAAGTTACACTTGATTGTTTTTAACATAATTGAATATGTATTAAAGCCTGCTACTTTCCACCCATTCCGCTTAAATTGTACGAAATTAAAAACTATACATATGAACTTCTAGTGAACCACAAATTACATTTGTTTACTCTTAAAGTTTTTTCGCATCGAGATTTTTTCGACATACCTCAAGTTACTTTACCATTTACCACATATGTATGTACGCACTAAAGTATTATTAACTAAATACCTACAAATTTTTTGTCTTTTGTTTTGTTACTAACGACATAATCACTTTAAATAAAAAATTATATTTAAAACCCATTTGCTTATTAAGGAGATTCATCTAAGCATATAAATTTATCAATCAGCTGATGGGCACAAAAAGCGTTGCATATACTAATGCTCGTATGAGCGATAAATAAGTTTATTGCATTTATTCGCTGAAATTGTAGCGTAAACTTATCAAGTTTGTGTAAACGATTTTCCATACAAAATTTGACAGTTCATTTACAAACTGGATAAATTTCTAAGTTTACCAACTTTATAAGGCATTAATACGTTTAAATGAATCCCCTTATTATTTACTATATGGCTTCTCAATATTGCATTTTTTTAGTTAAGTTGTGGCAAAATAATGAATATCTAAATCTCGGAGTACCGGGATTGTAATAATGAGTACCGGGATCGAAAAAATTTACATCCCTATTACATATGTTTGTAAGTATGTATGTGTTTAACTGCTTCCTATGCATATGTAGTCAAAATCAGTTGGAATTAAAATTGGCGCACGCATTAGCAGTTATTGTTGCTATAGCTTATGCCGATGGCTTGAAATGATAGTCGATTAGCTAAAACGTATTATTTCTTTTATTTAATTTTACTTTATTTGATTTTTATTTTGTATCGTTTTGTTTTATTTTATATTTTTTCTATCATATTTTATTTTCATAAGTATATTATTTTATGTGTTTTGTATTATATTTTTATTTTATTTTATTTTAGTGTATTTTTTTATTGTTTTTATGTTAATTTATTTTGTTTTGTTTTATTTTATTTTTATATTTTTTATTTTAATTTAATTTTATCTTATTTTATTTTATTTTATTTTATTTTATTTTATTTTATTTCATGTTATTTAATCAATTTATTTTTTTTTTTAATATATTTATTTCAATTTATTTTATGTTATTTTATTTTGTTTTACTTTATTTAATTTTATTGTTATTTTTGTTTCTTTTTTTATTATTTAATTTTTTATATTATTTCATTTATTTATTTTTTCTGATTTTATGTTTTCTTTTCATTTTATTTTGTTTTATTTAAATTTATTTAATTTAATTTAATTTTTAATGTTTTTTGTTTAATTGTGTTTAATTTTATTTTACTTTTGTGTATTTTATTTTCATTTTCATTTTTTGTTTTATTTTATTTTATTTCATTTTATTTTATTTCTTACTTTATATTAATTTTACTTAATTTCACTTAATTTAATTTAATTTTACTTTATTTTACTATTTTTAATATAATTTTTGTTTTATTTTTATTTAATTTTTTCTATTTTTTAGTTTAATTCCTCTTATTTTAGTTTTTATATAATTTTATATAATTTGTTATAGTATTTTATTTTAGTTGATTTTTGCTCCTTTTTGGCGTTACATCAAGCATTGGTTGTGTAACAACAAAATACTTAACACAATTGATTAAATCATTTAATAATATTACACAAGGCAGTCATAGCTGAGTAGTATAAATGCTTATACAAAGTTGCATAAGTCTAATTTCGGTTAATGCTAAGATACATTTAAAAATTTACGAACTATCGATACTGTGGACTATATCACAGATTTCTGCATGCCCGCTCGCTTTTCCATCATGTAAAGTTTTCCAAGGCTATCATTCAATGGTTTTGGGATCACGCCAGTTGACGAGATTATTACAGGAATCACCTCTACTTTGTCTAATTTCCACAACTTTTTGATTTCAAATGCTAGATCCCGGTATTTCTTATATTTCTCTGTATAAAAGTCTTGAAGATTGTGTGTATTTGGTACGCCTGTGTCTACGAGATATGCTTGATTTGTTTGTTTTTCGACCCCTATTATATCAGGTCTGTTATGTGGTGATAGACGATCAGTAAGAACTGATCGGTTCCAATTCAGCTTGCACATGTTGTTTTCCATTAACTCCTCTGGTTTATATGTATTTAAAGTACGGTGTCTCGTTCGTGACCAACTCGTATCACAGCGTAATATTTTAGCCACCTAGTTGTGTCTTGTTAATAATTCAGTGGCTGCTATTTAGCTTTGTTCTATTTGGTATTACCGAACCCTTTTCGGTTTCTTTTAAAAAAGTTTATATTCGCAAAGCGAAAAAATACTGCAGAAGGAGTAAATCTCCAATTTTGGATAATTTGCTGCTTCAAGTAGATATGTTTTTTGCATCAATATAAACAATAGGGGTATTCGCGATCCGTTGCATACTGTCTAGCATGGTGCATAGATAGCATAAATAGCATGATTTTGATGTTTGAAAACATGAAAAAACAACAAAATTATCCAATCATGCTATATATGCACCAGGCTAGACAGTATGCAACGGATCGCGAATACCCCTAATATTTTTATCAACATATTTTACAATTCGCACAGCGACAATTTGTTGTTCTGTCTGTTATTATGTTATCCACATTTGCTCTTCTAACCACTAATTCTAACCACAGATTCCGTGTTTGGCTAGCGTAATCCACTAGAGATTTGGCTCCTTCGTAGCAGCTGTGTTGCACATTTGATTTGGTTGGCAGTGCATGTGACTCATTGAAGATGCAAGCAAGATGATAACTAAAAGAAGTCTCTTGACAGCTAAATACAACTACAAATTTACGTACATATATATGTCCATGATTTTATAACTGTCACAAAGAGGGATTTTTATAAGAAGGTGTTTACTAACTTCTAGATAAACAGGTATATTCTGTATGTTACCAAACATTTGGAAATCGAATAATCTTATTACCAAAAAGTTTTACCACTTCCTGTAACCGCAATTCCAGACACATTGATAACGCTGTCAATATATCCAGCAATATTGATAAAATCAAATGGCAAATGAAAAAAATATACATGTATAAAATCTTATTAGTTGGTGCTGGTTGACTTTTCCGGCAAGGTAAGAATATATGTATTTTAGAACATAAAATCTTAGTTAACCATAATAAATACGTATGTCTTTTCGTATGGTTCTCAATATATTTCAATATTTTGAGTCGAAATTTTAAAAAAGATTATATGTATGTGATTTCCGGAGAAATCGCTTTGCCATAAATATGTAGTTCACCTTCGCCACCTTCCCACGAGAAGAAAGAGCATGCAGATTGATTGAATTGATACTTAAAAGTAGAATCCCTGTAGCACTATTGTTTAGTATCCTACACACTTCGGATATGTCCAGAACTTCAGCCTGAAATTTGCTAGTACGGTTTGCCAGCCGCAGAGTACGATTGTCACCAAGCTCCTCGGAATAGACTTCTGTCCGAACACCGCAGCCAATCTTGGACCCGTCAGTGTAGACACAGATGGCTTTCTTATCGGCAGCTTGCCCCATTCTCCATTCCCTTCTGGAAGGAAACCGCTCAAGCACATTCAAGCCAAAATCCAGGTTTGGACTAAGGCTTAAGATTGTGCCATGCCTGAATGTCTTCGATTTCTTTAGCCCAGCTTCTCTGAGTCTTACTGCTGAGTAAGTCGCGCTTTTCTTTAGACATAGATCAAAGTGACTACATTCAGTGCTTCTGAGGATCAGGATTTCAAACATTATTATTTTGTACAGAAATATTTTTTCATACCACATTCTGAACAAAAGTGTCTCAAATATCTCGATAATATAAAGCGACATCTAGCGAGTTATTTGTGCCATACCATTTTGGAATCCTTATTAAATACGCATACTTTCAAACTTACTTGCGAAACTAGTGTAGTAAATTTTTTTTCAGTACAGTCAGTTAAAATTGGGCGAAGCATCAAATTTAAAAATTTTTTTCGGCAAAAAGTGTTATTTTCTTATAATCTAGAGCAGTTGGTTATAAATTTTAGACGTTAATTTATAGAAGCATTGCTCAGAATTACATAATAAAAATAAAATTCAGAAAAAGTAGAAATTTGTAGTAAAGGGGATTAAAATAACATCATAGGGTGTAGATTTTTACTTGTTTTTTTAAACGCCTATAATTTAAAAAATACAAGACATACATTTTTTTTTTTTATATTTTTCTGACTACTATACTTTCTATACTATTATTACCTGGCCTGTCACGAGTGTCCGGCTTTACGTCGACTTCTGGGACACCCTGTATATACCATCTATGTACATACATTTATATGCATGTAAAAAATAATATATATTTCCTCTAGCTGAGGTTTGCTGCTGCTTACTCAGAGGTGTTAATAGATGTGAAGGTACATAGTATACATTAGTATGCATATTAGAGTGGTCCAAATATACATACGGGGGGAAAACGTTTAATATTTTAAGCTCTCACCTCCTAGGATTTTTCTAAATGGAATAAAAAATATCCCTATTGTTTGGTTCTAAAAATATTTCCATGTATTTTATATAGGGGAAAACACTTTTTATTTTCTTTCTTCAGAAGACTTCAAAATATAATACCCAATTGTTTATTTAACCATTTTTAAATATTGTCTTTTTTATGAGTCACCTAAAAACCCCCAAAAACGCAATGGGGAATCCATAAAAAATCTTTAATAAAAAAAAATAGTTAAATAAACTATTGGGTATTATTCTTTGAAGTCTGCTGAATAGAAACAAAGTTTGCCGATAGAAAAATATTGATTTTCAAGAATTCTATGCCATTTCTACGAAAAAGTGTATTTCCCTTATACAAAATACATGGAAAACTTCATAGGCTTTGAGGCAGCTCTAAATATCATTTTTTTTTTTTTCAAAAAAATACGGGTATTTTTTGTTCCATTTAGAAATATCCTAAGGGTGATAGTTTAAAATTTTAACCTGTTTTTGTGGACCACCCTAATGTATATATATGTATATCTATGAACTTGCGTTTGCCTTGTAATCTACATATTTTTTTAGTATGTATGTGTGTACTCACAGTATTTTAGACGTTGTCTGCATGTGGCAAGTTCATGTGCACGTTGTTTGCAAACGTAACGGTACACAAGTTAGCTATTTATTAAGTTGGACCACGTTTGGCTAAACAAATTGTCTACAACACGAACTACTCGTACATATGTATACTGCTACTGCCACCGCTGTTACAAACGTTACGCTGCTCTTGTGGTTGCCTGCAACTTCATCCACATGCGAACCATTTGTAGCAGCAGCAATTGCTGGTGTTTACCCTACATGTGCATATACATACATATGTATGTATAACAATATGCACTTATATAATCTGTATATGCAGTTTGTATTACTGCTGCCGAAACAACGACATATGTATGCACACGTGTACTTGTGCAAGATCTTCATCATAAGCCACAGGTTCGCCTACTTTTTGTCACTTCGACGCCTCCCTCAGACGGTAAAAACAGCAGCAGCAGCAGCAGCGAAATCAACAACAACAAACTGCTGGCTGGCAGTCTCCTGTTTGCTTTCTGGTGCTTACAAGTTGATGTATTAGCCAGCGTTGTTATTGTTATTGCAGTTCTTTCGGCAGCTAAGCCATTGTTCTTATTTGCTCTGTTGCTGTTGCTGTTGCTGCTGCTGCTGCTACTGCCCACCGCCCCATTCACAGCTACATACAACTAAATATTTATGTATGTATGTAACTACATACAACGCGAACGTGTCGATCATGTATGGCATGAAAAATGCGGAAGCACAATGCAATTGGCACACACAAGTGTGGCAGTTCGGTGGTGTGCGCGCGCTACCTCTGAGCGCTGAACAGGCGGGTGGTGGGCGGGCATAAGGGAGGCCGAACAGAACAAGCAGGCGGGCACTCAAACGCGTTAGAATTTGTTGCTGAGGTGCCACTTCTGGCACTCGAGTGTGCAAACACAGTCGTTTGCAGGTTTCTATTGTTGTTGCTTTGTTGTTGCACGTAGCACGTTTTGCAGCTGCATCTTCTTGATGCGACAACTAGAAGATGGTTTACTGGTGACGCCTTTGCTCCCTAACTAACTCAACAAAAAGCGCGGTTAGGATGTCATCTAAGTAGTTGCACTAGCAGGCGGGAGGGCGCGCGCGTCGCGGCAGATGTAGGCAGATCGCAAGTATAGCTAGTAAACCTACTGCCTATTATGTTCGTGTATTTTCTGCTACATATTTGCCTTGCATTAACTTTCAGCAGCTGCCTGTCTGCCATTCCTAGCCTTTTCGTTAAACTTTAATCCTCTGCTGCTCGACTATTAGCGGTTACTGCCAATTTTACCAAAAGCACTTTTTTGATGGACTTAATTTGATGTTAGTTGAATATATGTACACATGTGTATCTGCATATATATGAGCGTGTATTTTTGTGTGGCTTTGTGATTGTGTGCGGATTTGAGGAACTGGTTCTCATAATTGTTGTCCCTAAAGTTCACTTCACCTGCTTCCTTGTTGAACGTCTACGCAGTTGTAAATATTTACTTCACACTTCCCTTATTGATAGATAGGCTCCAAATAAACTTGATCTTAGTAAACATATGCTGTATTCTTTGCTCACAAAAATTAGCAAAGTTAAAAACAAGTAAATTTGGGCTCGATATATTTTCAAACAATATATTTAAGGTATTAGCTTATCATGTCTGTCCCATATAAGTTCAATATCTTATCTTTTTAAAACCAAATTTCTTTTAAGCTACATTCAAGGGCGTAGCCAGGGGGGGGGGGCGGTGGGCACTTCTAAACTTCATTTAGACTGAATGCCTAGTAACTAAAATTCGTGGTTTTCGAGTTATGATTTTTTTAAGAAAAAAACTGTTTTTTCCTTATGGCGGTCCCACATGGCTCGCGTTGCGCCAGTTCGCAGCGTGGCCCTGTAGGCGGCATCTTTTTTCTCTGCAGCTTCCTGATATTCCTCATCGAACCAGTTGTTCTTTCGTGCTCGCTGAAATCCGATTACTTCTTCGGCGGCGGTACTTAATGAGCGGGAAATGTGGTTCCACTGCTCGCGTATGTCGGATTGTTGAAGAGTGCTCTCAGAGAGCAGGTGTGAGAGTCAAGTAGCAAATAAATTGGCCGTCTGTTGCGATTGCAGCTTTTCGACGTTCAGCTTTCCTTGCATTATTGGACGCACATTTTTGGATGCACAGAGGTGGGTGCGTAACTTGGCTGCAACAAGATAGTCGTCCGAGTCGATGTTTCGGAGTGTACGTACGTCTAAAACACTGGGAACATGCCTTCCGTCTATCACAACATGGTCGATTTGGCTTCTCGTTTTTCGATCTGGAGACAGTCCTGTAGCTTGATGGACCTAGTACTACACAATACCATGTTTCGGGCCCCGGCGAAGTCGATCAGCCTCAGTCCGTTAACGGACGTTTCGTCGTGGAGGCTGAATTTTCCGACAGTGGTGTCAAAGATCCCTTCCTCGCCTACCTTGGCATTGCAATCGCCAAGCAGCGCTCATATG
>JAPVRG010207472.1:0-10104 GCA_029783565.1 Rhagoletis cerasi | reverse complement strand
GAAATTCAAAAGTGTATTGGAATTTGGTTTATGCGCCCGTTTTGAATCACTGCGAACTGAGTCAAAGCGCTTTATGTGTCGGTATAAACAAGGTATATATTAAGGTAACGATATATACATATGTGTGTGAAAAGCTGTCAGGTATAATAGTAGTAGTAGCTTTTATCCTTATTGCGATTTTGATATAAAATACGTCCTGTAAAAGCTTGCAGAAGTCTATCCTAGTAAAATTTGGTTTCATTTGCTTATTTTAAAATTCTTTCAACAAATGATTTTCAGCATCATTTGTTAAATAATACATTTTTGTTTCTCTTTTAGGATCTTATGAATTTCTACAAAGAGCTGGATAATGTGACAGACGTAACAGAATTTATTGAACGTTTCGTCGAAAAGGACACAATTGATCCCAAATTAGGTTTACAAGGTAAATAAATGAATCCAGTATTTAAATTTGTCACTTCGCTAGCAATGAAGTCATTGAGAAAACCCATTGTCGCTCATTCACGTAAAATCCCGAAATATACTACAAGAATATGTATGCAATAAGCAATCGAAAACCACAATAAGGAAAATATATAGACATGACGAACGGTGCCAATTAATTTGCAAATCAAAGCACGTTGAGGATGACATTGATGCCGCTCAAGCGGGCGTCAAAGTGGGCCAGCTTATGTCACTAACTACATCTATTTGCTAAAATTACTATTGCACATAATTATACATATTTATAGCTACCTGAAGCTATGTTTATTAAACTAATTATATCTTTACTTTTTCCAACCTTTTTTTAGGAACCTTCAGACGCAGCGTAGAACGCGGTAAGCCAATATGGCATGCCCATCCAAATCAAAGATCCTAAATCATTTTCTCGTTTTGTTTTTTTTTTTTTCAAATCCAGCAAGTGCGCAAATACCCAAGGCAGCTAATTGTATACCAGAGAACACTGTAGTACCGCTCACACCACTCGAACCCTCACATGATCCAAAAGTCGTCTACTTTCCGAAATGTACGCGCGTGAAACGGTGTGGCGGCTGCTGTGGTTCGCAGTTGATGTCGTGTCAACCCACCGAGACGGAGACAATCAACTTTGAGGTGTGTTTTCTTTTGAAGTTATGGCGGTTTCAAACGTAAAAAAAAAACGCTTTGAAAACCTACGCAGTTTCATTACATTTCAGGTGACCAAAATTTACCATGGCGACAGTACGCGCATACGTGGCAAGGAGATCGTAGTGGTGGAGCAGCATACAAGGTGTCAGTGTGACTGTCGCATCAAGGCGGAGGTAGGTAGGCGGGTATGGTCGCTTTTTTGCTTTGTTGGGTGTGCCTTGCATGCAATGCTTTTGAATAGGGAGGGGCAAATATGTAAATATAGTGATATGATTTACTTACTTAATACCGTTTTTTTAGGATTGCAATTCATATCAAATTTATCGTCGTGACATGTGCAGTTGTGTGTGTACGAATGAGGATGCGCTGCAGAAATGTTTATCGGTAAGAATGATGGCTGTTAAGGAAGGGACCGAAGAAATAAAAACTAAATCAAACATTTTTTAATTAAATTAAGCTTAGGAAACTAATAAAAATATTAAGTAGTAAACGAATAAAGTAAACTAAAATATTTTCTCTTAAAAAAACTCATAAACTAAAATTCCTTCAAACTAGAGCTCTCGATTTTGTTCGCACATTTTCTAACCGCCCGGGTTTATGAGCAGCGAGTACTCGCACACTTGTTCAATGCTCATTACTCGAAAATTTTCGAGCATGAGCTCGAGCAATTCGAGTTTTTTCGAGTAATTTGTGCACTGTATTTTTTGATTATATTGACATTTTTGTTAACAACTTTTTAAATGTTTCAAATTATTGATATATAATGCAAGGATTGTTAGAAATTGAAATAAAAAAATGCTTTTAATGAACAAATACAATGACCAATACAATTTAAAAATTTTCTTTTGTTGATGAAATTGTTCAAAAGCTCGAAAATTTTGAACAAACATTTGAGCAAGTGAGCAATGAACGAGTCTCGAGCGAGTATCAAGCGAGTATAAAGCTACTCGCATTGCTCGAGACCCGGGTATCTAGAGCTCTACTTCAAACTATTCAATAAATTAAAATATAACTAAATTAAATTAAATTAGTTTGAACAACATTAATTTAAATTAAATTAAATTACTTTCAGTTCAATTCATTTCAATGCAATTCAATTAATTTAAATTAAACTGTATTGAATTAAACTTAATCAATTTAAATTAAATTAAATTGAATTGAATTAAATTAAATTAAATTAAATTAAATTAAATTGAATTAGATTAAATGAAATTAAATAGATTTAAGTTAAACTATATTAAATTAAATTTAATTCAATTAAATTAAATTAAACCAACCTAAACTAAACTAAACTAAACTAAATTCAATGCATTTCATTTCAATTCAATTTAATTTATTTTAATTTAACTAATTTAAATTTAATAAAAATAATTTAAATTAGATTAAACACACTGAATTAGGTGAAACCTAATTAAATTGAACCTAATAATTTCATTAGATTAACCTAATTTAGGCTCATTAAAATTTAATAAAATTACAGTAAAATATTTTTAATAACACGTTAATTAACATTGAAAATTCATTTGTACTTTTAAACATTCTAGCAAGAGCACAAATACTGGGATGAAACAACCTGTCGATGTGTCTGCCGTGATAGCCAGTCCTGTACGACTGGCACAATATTTGACGAAAGTCAATGCGCTTGTGTTGATGTGAGTAATCAGGAGTAAAATGTAAAACCAAAAAAAAATTGCATGAGTACTTACAATATGGTTTCGGATACAGCCAAGTTTTTGGACCCAAATCATCCAATGACACTGCTTAATTTGAATAGCAAAAATCTACTTAAAAAAGAATATATAGAGTAATCGGTTACTATTTTTACTTTATTAAATCAAAAATGCTAAATAAAGGCATTAATGAATTCTTTGTTGTTTTTGAATTAAAAAACTATACAAGCATGCGAATTGGGTATTTATTATAAGCGATTAAATTATCTAAATGTCTAGCTCATTATTTTGGAATTTTGGAAATGGGGTAAAGTTAAGGACTTGAAAAATTGTAAATTAAAAGTAAAAGAGGTGATGGAGCTTTTGCTACATACATATGTATGTGTAAGAATACATTCACTATTTGTGGCATTTTAGGTGTAAAGTTGCTACTTTGTTGGAAAAACAATAAAATTCGTGCTAGATTGCTACGAAGCAAGTTTACACCTAAAATGACAAAAATCGTGAACCCCATTGTTGTTAAATGTGTCCTTACAAGTTTCCTATGCATATACATATGTGTATATATGTGTGTATAAGCCGACTCTACAGGAAATTTAAATTTTTCTAACGTCACCATTGCACTTTTCAGGCTTGTAACTTGATCTTTTAAGCAACTTTTTGCGCGGAAAGCTGAAACCAAATAAATTCAGTGTGTTTGAGCGCGTTTTAAGTTATATATAAGCCTAAAAAGTGCATTGTCAATGCTAGAAACAACAGAATATAATACTAACGACGTACTTGTGTATACATAACTGAAAAAATATTTGCTTAAAAAATCGGGTGTATGGTATTATAGCGATATTAGTAAGATATTTGTATGGAGCTAATAAAAAGTGATAAAAATTATATGCATATATGTTGAAATTTCATTTTTCAAACTACAAGTACAACGTCGATTATTCCCTTATGCAGTGAATGACAACCTCGAAAATCTTGGAAATTTTGGTCCCGATCGGAGGCCGTTAAGGCGTGTCGCACAGGGGTCAAAGTTCAAATTCCTCTATGGAGGCTCAAAAAATTAAAATTAATTTTTTTTCATCTAATGCCCAAAATCGATACTACTGCAGGCGCAGATATCACATATAAATTTTGGTCCCGATTTGAGTCGGTTAAGGCGTGTCGTACAGCGGTCAAAGTTCAGATTCATTGTATATAGTCTCTATATAGGAATTTGAACTTTGACCCCTGTGCGTCACCCCTAAACGGCCTCCGATCGGTACTAAAATTTATATTTGATACCCGCGCCTACAGTAGTATCGATTTTGGCTAATAGATGAAAAAAAAAATAATTTAAATTTTTTGAGTCTTCATAGTGGAATCTGAACTTTGATCCCTGTGCGACATGCCTTAACCGTCTCCAATCTTGACTAAAATGTATATGTGATATTTTTGATCGTGGTATTGCCGATTGAGGGGTGAGACTTAAAATTACATTTTTTTAAGGGCCACCCTAATGTACATACATGACTTACAAATGTGCTTTGTTCCACAAAATATAAAAAAATATATAAAAAACATGCACCAATTTACAAATTAATACATACCAGCACATTTTTTATTAACGGAATCGACAATAGTATTTGGCTTATAAATATATTTACACACATATGTATATACATGACAAAAAATATTACGTTAACACCTTTTAATATAAGCACATAATTGTATGCTCATTAGCACAAAATTCATGTAAAATTTAAAAAAAAATCAAATTATGCTTAAAGTGCACTTACACCAAAGTTTAATATACTGCTTTTAACAAAAAAATTTATCTTATTTTAAATTAAAAACTTATTTTTTATTATACTTGTTTATTTTTCAATTTCGTTTTAGATAAACCAGATCGAATACGTCGCGTAAATTTATTAAAATAGCAAGAAGACTAAGAAATCACGCCAAAATAGTAACGAAAAATATTTAATTTAATTTAAAAAAAAATAAATCTAAACAACTGATTTATAGAAGAAAAAACTGTTAAAAAATACACTTCAAAGTTTACAAGTGGTTAGTGCAAAAAAAAATTTTAAAAAAGAATTTGCTTTATAAATCAAGGCAAATATTTTTATATTTTGAAATGCATTCATACATAATGTAAACTGCTACAAGCGTACATACATACACAGATATGCAGGTGCAGATACATATGTATGTAGGTGCAAATGAATTTAAAATGTATTTAAATGGACTTAATTAGCACTTGTGATTCACATTCTAAATGGAAAGTTGTAATTTACTACTTACATATTTAAGGCGTTTTAAATGATTTTATGTCTCAAAGTAATGAACAAAATTTTTTCGCTAACTTAAGTGAGTATAATTTTGAGTGGTTTCTGTGCTTTCCAACCTGTCGTTTGCTACTTTTCTTCTTTGCTTTCACCTTCATACCCTTAACGAAATGCAATAACTCTAGTACGCCATTAACATTTTCCGTCGACGATTACTGAATTAACTGACATACACATGTATGTATACAATTACTAATGCACACAATGAATTGGCAATAACACAGCGTACTAAATGATAATAACAATCTGCATAGCCTCTTGCATATACCGATTTCCACAAGCCTTTTATATCACACCGTTTTCTAAATTACGCTTTTTTATACTATATACGCATATTCCCTTTAACTAGAAAAAGCGTCAGAGACCTCGAAAGACTCGAAAATTTGACTGCACTTTTTAAATTTGTGAGAAAAATGCTTTCAAGTTTTCTAGTTGATGGGCATCAGCTAATTGCGTATTATTTCATCAATAATATCTATTTATACTACAAAAAATGTGTATCTTAAACTTTCTAATAATTTTCTACACTTTTCTGCTTACTTTTAACCCAAACAGCCTATTGATGATGGCAGCAGCATTGAAAGTTCCACTTCTAGTTCGATTTCACTGCTCGATCGCAGACGTTTCATAGTCAAGGCTATACCAGTTGAGGTGAAACCAGACGATAATACACGCTATTCACTCTAGAAAGGAAACGTAATAAATCAAGCATAGATGAAAGGAAGAATGAGGCACAAAAAGAGTTGAACGCATGTTTTAATGTAAAAGCAAACGAGAGAATCGATTTAAATTTCAGTATTTGTTAAATGCATGTTTTTAATTTAAAATTATACATACATAGCAACATAAGTATATACTACCTACCTACATACATTTGTTACTTGTCGCCAGGCATATCGATGGTCCTCTGTAATAACGACACAATTCAAAATTCAAAAAATAAAATCCCTTACTACTGTTAAGTGGCTCATGTCTCTAATTCTTGTCTGATCTTTAATCCTTGTGCGATCCATATCTAATCTTCACTACAGCTTTAGTAAGCCTAACTACTTACTTTAGTAAGGATCAGACATGGATTAGAAAAGGATTAGAGACATGAACCTACTGCTCAGGGTTTTTATTTTTTGAATTTTGAATTGTGTGGTTATTGCAGAGAACCATCGATATAATGTTTTTTTGTTGGTCTCCACTTTTTTTATTTTTTATTATTTTTATAAGTGCGCTTCAGAAATCACAAAATCGTTGCACTCCTTTAGATCGATGGTGGGCACCAGCTTGCCTTTGGGCAAAGCTTTTTCAAGCTTTCTATATATACAGGGTGTCCCAGAAGTAACCTGCCAAACTTGAGGAGAAGGTAGGTGGGGGATGAGCTCCTTGATAAGCAAAAATTTTCAGGTAAAAGTGTGACCGTTTTTGAAATTTTTAAACTTTTTTAATTAAAAAAAATCTGACCTTTTCGTGTGTTTTTACAGCACGTAAATGTAAAAAAATTAAGAATTTCAAACAAATAAAGAAACAAATTTCAAAAAAATTTAAATTAAAAAAACTTAAATTTAAAAAAAATTAAAATTTTTTACATGCAGCTAAAGAAAATACGTGAAAGGCCAGATTTTTTTTAATTCAAAAAAAAATTTAAATATTTCAAAAACGGTGACACTTTTACCTAAACAATTTTGGCTTATCAGGGAGTTTGGCAGGTTACTTCTGGGACACCCTGTATATTTTGTATAGCTTGAAAGAACTTTGCCCGCGAGCAAGCCGGTGCCTACCATCGCTTTAGATGAAGAAAAAATGCAATATTAAAACAAACAATAATATACAAAAAAAAAATTGTATAAGCTATGTAATCAAACGGCCGTTAACTTACTTGTAAAAATATACATACATTTATTACTATGTAAATAACTAATAATTATTATTTACTATAAAAATCTTAAGATTTACGTAAAAAAGTCAATAAATTTATCAAATATTTTCAAAAATTTCAGTTGTTTTATTCGGTTACCATTCAGACATAGCAGATATAAGAAATGTAGGTGACCATATATATGGCAGCCCATTATGGAACTAAAAACCATTTACGCCATTTCTTTTTTTTTCAAGGAATCTTCGCAAAATATAGATCTATTAACCATGAAACGGTGTCCTTACGTTAGGTAGGCAGAGCACGGAGGCACATGTAGCTTGCAAAAGCCCGTTGTGATATTACGGCACTATGGGAAATTTGGCCCTATTTTGTGACCAAAAGTCAATTTTTCGACTTGCTTGAAATTGTTTTCTTTCGGTCTTATCTTGCAGCGGTTACTTCAACATGCGTAAACTCTGTTTTTAGATAAAGTGATATGGCAACCCCCAAACATATAGCTTCGAAGTCAGCTGTAAAAAAAAAAATGTGTAGCTTGATTTGTGCATCGCTTTCAAATGTGTGTATCTAATAAGCTATTTGCTGCTTTTCAAAAGTGATAAATACAAAAAATAGTGATAATTAGTAGAACATTTAGCAATTAAAATTTTCTGTTACTTTAAAAGTTATGCAGTTTAAAAAAAAAATCGTTTAAAAAACTCATCATAAATCATTAGGAAAATCATTAATGTAATATTTTCAGGGACCATAACGGTTATGATCCTTATAATAAAAATCATAATTTAACCGTTAAAATTTGACTTTTTTGGATCAAATTTAATCGTTATTGTTTGTGTCAGAGCATACCTATTAAAGACCCTGTATATATAAGCAACTCAACTACATAACAGTTCTATTCCACATGTTCTCTTATTATAAGTACCACTGTATTACACCACTTGTTATTGACTTAGTATGTACCTATGATTTGATCTATTATTCACTACATTAAACTCGCTTAAACTAAACGGACGTGTGTTTTATTTCCTCGAATCTTCTTCTGCTAATAGTTTGATTTTTATTTTTTCGATCACAAAAGATTTAAATCGGTCATAAAAAAGCAGTATCCGTTATAACTGTTAAAAATGATCGAAAAAATAAAAATCAAACAATACGATTATTTTTTGATCGAAAAATAAAAATCATCATATTTAACGATTATTTTCGGTCCCTGGTTATTTTCAATCCTTCTTATCCTGCATTTTCGTGCGATATTAAAAAATATAATTTTTCTTAGGTATCTACCTATTTGATACAAAATTAACACCTTTAAAAAAATTTCCACAAATCAACGGTCAGTCTTAGCTACTTTAGACCTCAGACTTGCACTTTATTGTACTAAAATTTAATGCAATTTTTTATATCAACCTTACTATTTCTAGCTCTACTTCTGGACCAAGTTTAAAGGTGATATTTCAACATTTCCAATTTTGGCCACAAAATAGTATTAAATTTCCCACAGCAGAAGCCATTTTTTTTCATTCCCCCCTCAATAATAAATGAACCACCGAGTGCGTTCTATACAGCATAGAAATTCGAGAAGGTTCGGTGAGTTCAGGTCGGCTAAGTAATCTGAAAAGAACTAATTGAAGAAGTGGGTGCGCGTTTTGTCTAGGGCGGGACAGTGGCAAAGATAATGTTCGATGCTCTCCACCACTTTTTCGTCTCTGCAACTGCGGCAAAAATAGTTGGTGGGGTATCCAAACCTTTTTCCGTGCGTACCCATCAGGCAGTGTCCAATGATCCGGTGGATGTCCTCAATGAGTCCTGCCTTTGGTTAATGTTTGCAGGAGGTTAAAGGAAGGTCCGCATCTTGAGCAGAATCGACTTCGGACATTTTCGCCCCTCTCCTTGACAGCTCGTCGGTTATGCTATTGCCAGGAATTTCCCTGTCAGCATACAACAGTCAAAGAGCATTTTAATGCCAGCAGGTTGAGAATCCTTCTGTATTAGATTTTGAAGATTTATTGGCAGCCTGGCTGTCAGAATAAATGGAAATAGGCCGATCTGGAGGAGCGGACGGTATGATCCACCGTGCGGCCTCCCTTATGGCGTTTAGCTCTGCTTGAAAAACGCTACAATGGTTCGGTAAGCGGAAACTGAGGTTTAGTGCGATTTCACCAATGTAAATCCAGCTACTCACTCCTTCGTTAAGCTTGGTACCATCTGTATATATAGCCATCGACCCTGAGTTAAAGTCTGTGGCACCTTCCCATTCGTTCCTCTCTCGGATTCTTATAGATGATTTGTTGTCTAAACAAAGCATAGGACTGGTTTGAGCTAGTTATCATAGATTATGAGGTAGAGTTTCAAGGACCACGGCTGGATCGTATTAAACCTGGCCACCACTGGTTGTTGTAGGCTGTAGTAGCGGCTTACTTATCCCTGCCTAGATCGGCTTGTCTCTCAATCGTTGTCATCGAGTTCAACTGACGGTAGGCCCAGGAAGTGTGCCACTCCCACTGGAATGATCCAAAGGGGGAAGGGCGTTAGTTGTGTGTTGTTCTGAAGACATGCGAAAAGGTGTATCGAGTCATGTGGTGACTCTCCGCATGCCGGGCATGAATTTAACCTGCTGCAGTATCCGGAGCGCAGTTGTGCCAACGTGGTGCGTGTCTCCCGAGGCAGGCAAAGTTCGGTCTCGTCCACGTCCGGTGGTTGAGTTTCCAAAACGGCAATCACAGGTCTGGAGTCCGTATAACTTAGGACCGACTCCCTGTGAATGCCGTTTATGGCCTGTCGATATGTTGTTGGGTCAAGAGGTTGTTTTATGAACCTCTGTACTTCGTCCGTCAGTTCGTAAAAGTGCCTTCTGACGTGACTGGGCGAGGGCACCGCATCAAGTAGGTATCGGTTCGGGTGTCCGCGGCGTGGCACCCCACCAAGAACTGCTTGCTGAGCATTAAATTGTGCTCCTTAACTGGGGGCAACTGGGCCTCGTCGTACAGGTGGTGTTGCGGCGACATCAGAAGGCATCCCGTGGCAGTCCGGAGTGCAGTGTTTTGGCAGGTCTGTAACTTCATCCACTACGTTCTACTGGTTCCAGGCGACCACACGGGCGCTTCGTAGTTCAGAACCGGCCGGCCAATTGCCTTGT
>JAPVRG010207465.1:0-11556 GCA_029783565.1 Rhagoletis cerasi | reverse complement strand
AAAGCAACGGAAGTTTGTTCCGATTTATTTACGAATCTTTAAAGAAAAACATATGAAGCGGTAGACAAGAACTAGTTAAAGAAATTTCCATAAGATTTAAAGAAAATTGTGAAGTCATTCAGAATACTCTGAAATCATTGTATGCAGGGTATAAATAAAGAATCTGTTTTTGACACAACGAGTTCATACCAACGGTAAATGTTGTTTGTGTACGATTGATACAACCTGTAAATTGTTGAATCATGAATGAGACGCAAAATCCCACGCGCCCTTTTACAGTGGGAAAATCCGAAATTATGGGCGAAATCGCATGAGTTGGCAACAATGGTCTGCAATGTTTCGTATTTATCGTGAGTTGGAGAAAAAGAAGCATAGGTATTTTCGCGGCTTACATTTTGACATGTGGTAAACAATTTCACAAACCCCAAAGAAAAATTAAATTAAAAAAAATCATAAGAAAAAGAGGTAGTTAATTATAATCTGAGGGCTTCCGGTAGTACAAAACATTAAGATTATGCAATGGGTGATGTTGAGCGTACTAAGACGGATCGTTTTAGGAAGCTGAAGGTAGAATTCTTGAACAGTTCCAGTGAAGATGAATTTATAAACAAGGCTGAGCCGATAACTATAGCAGTCACACCCAAGAAACAAAGTCAGGGTAGAAGGAGGGCGGCAACAACAACACGAAAAAAAATTATACAGGATTCTGAAGTTGAAACGACAGCAAACGTTACTCGCAAAACAGTTACTGCTGCGGATATACAAACTACGACGAAAAAGAATTCCAGGTCGAAGGACCCGCCTCCCAGCCAGTTGCGAATTGATAGTTATTTTAAGAGCTGTAGCAAATCATACAAGATTGCGCCTTGTGCAGAGAAAGACCAAAAAAGTTATACAACTACGAAAACGAAAACAAAGTCAGTAACAAATAAAAAACGTGGCATAAGTAGGCTTATTAAAAATAAAGGACGAAAGCGATTGTTCAAAGACGAGGACGAATGCACGACTACTGTTTCAACCATAAGCGGCTTCACAAATATGATATCATCACCACCGAGGAATGCGCGCAAACGGTCTGGATCCACGAATGTCACTCGGGGCACCAGCAAAAGGCCTAAAGATAAATCGAAAGATATATTGGATATTCTAATAGATTTAATATCCGGTGATGAAACAGAAAAGGAAGATGTAAAAACTAATTTGGTGGAGCCAGACGAGCAGTTGCACTCAATTGGTAGGAAAAGCGTAGGGGAAAAGTTCTCGCAACAAATTGAAAATATTAAAAAAGAAAATTTAAACGATCTCTATAAAAAGCCCTGTACTCCTCGCTTGCCAGAAAAAAATGTCATGGAATCTACCGTAATGGTTTATATCCCTATGCGGCGCCATACCCATGAAAAATGTAATGAGCAGTCAAATAGGAAAGGGGTAAAATCTGAGGTTAGGGAAGAAACTCAAGTGAATGGTTCGGCCAAGAAAGAAATAATGCCAAAGTCAACTCAGTCAGCGAGGCGAAGAGGTGATGCAAATGCAACATGTAATACAAAAATTGTTAAAGTAGAAGAGCGAAATAATGCATATCATGAACAAAGGCAGATCCCATGTGCAACTAGCTCCATGCAAAAAGCAACTGTTCTAAAGAAATCAGGGAAAGTTGAAGAAAATACAGAGATACATGCTGCATCACCACCCACACCACCACAGACTACCAATGATACTTCCAGTAGTAATTGCGCATCAAATTTGGATATCAAGAACGATTTGCCAATTTCTACTCGGGATAAGCTTCAAGCTTCTACCTCAAAGGGCATAAGAGTTAAAAAAATAAGAGTTTGCCCGCCATATAAAATTGTAGCTGGTACTACGTTCGCCGTTGATGCATTCCAATATGGGCAGATCGCAAACGTAACTCACTACTTTCTTACACATTTTCATGCCGACCACTATCAAGGACTTACGCGAAAATTTTCGAAGCCGCTATTTGTGAGTCCATTGACAGGTGAGTTTTTGCATTAAATGCTTGCCTACAAATATTTTTACATAGCTGCAAAAATTTGTATGTATTTTCATTGCCAGCGCGTTTGGTGCGTGCCCTCATACCAATAGAAGATCAATATTTGCTCGAAATCGATCTGAACAAGCCGTTGGTTATTAATGGCGTAGAAGTCACCGCGATCGATGCAAATCAGTAAGTGACTCAGAATGAAATTAATTTGTAACTTTATTGACTTTCACAATTTAGTTGTCCAGGCGCCGTTATGTTTATATTTAAATTATCTACCGGGAGTTGCATTTTACACACCGGCGATTTTCGGGCCTCACCGGACATGGAATCCGAGCCGATATTCTGGAATAATTACATTGATACAATTTATCTTGATACCACATACATTGCGCATAAGCATAATTTTTGCTCACAATACGAAAGTATCGATCGCGCCAAAAGCATAATAGAAAAGTTCCACAATGAGCGCCCAACAACGCGCATTTTATATGTTTGTGGCTCATATGTGATTGGTAAAGAACGCTTTTGGACGAGGTTGGCGCATGAGTTTGGGTTGAAAGTTTGGACTGAGAAGAATCGTTTGACAGCTTTACGTGCAATGGATTTAGATGAAGTGCGCGGATTGCTTTGTGATGATCCTTACTTGGCACAAATGCATGTAATATCGATTGGTAAAGTGAGCTATCAGGTAAGTAACTAAATCAATGTTTATTAATTACTAGAGTTTGTTGAGATAACACACTATTCTTACAGTCACTAGTCGATTATTTTCGCCAATTTCAAACACATTTCGATGCTGTACTTGCGTTTCGTCCATCCGGCTGGGAAAAAAATAGCAAACCATCGCTGCGCGGTCAAATCAATATTGTTGGCATTGAGTATTCAGAGCATTCTAGCCATGCGGAGTTGGAGCGATTTGTAACATATTTAAAACCGCGTGAAGTGATTAGCACTGTACCAGTAACACAAGGCAACCCATGTATTACACCAAAGATACCAGATAAGTGGTATAAATACGATACCCTAAAAAGTAGACAACGTAATTTCCAACCTTCGATTACAAGTTTCTTGACAATGCGACGACGACAGCCGACGAAGTGCACACATACCAAACGCACCACGAATTGTGTGACTCCTACAAAATCTCCTGGTTTTATGCGTAACGAGCTATCTCAACTGAGTGTGCGTGCCATGACTACCTGCGTTCAACCGGAAATGGAATCAGATGATGACGTTGTTTGTGTGGATATCCAGGAGGCGACACCGAGCAAAACTCCGACAGTGAAACGAAATTATGACACTGTGTGTACAAACATGCAGGCGACGACTTCTAGCAAAGCACGAGCGGCGGTCATTGCGTTATTTCCGGAAGCAGATGCGTTAGAGGACTGGATATCTTAGTATAACATTGGATTTACATTAGTTTTGTACTTATCTTTTATATTCTGCTTGAGCATTACCACGACGCTGCGAAGGTACACGTGGTATCAAATACTTGCATGATAATACTTTGTGCTAAAATGTTAATCGAATTCAAACTGTGAGTGGTTTAGACGTTAAGCCTGAAACGTAATGTTAACACGAATGTTTTTTTTATACTAGATATATATGTACATCTGTAAAGATGCATCGAAGTGAATAAGTGAAAATACATATATAATATTATAATAGATTGGCGCTTACACAATATATTAGTGTTTGGTCGAGCTTCTCCGTTTTGTAGCGTGCGCCTTGATGTTGTCACATAAAGAGGAGGGACCTAAAGTTTTACGCCGACTCCGAATGGCGATTGCATTTTTTTGAAATGCTTTTTCAAGGCACAAATGCACTCGAAGGTTTGTCATTGCCTGCCGAGGGGCGATTGCTATTAGAAAACACTTTTAATTTATTCTTTTTCATGTTGGTCGAGAGCCGGGCCTGCGGAATGGTAGCTCGCACTGCTAACCACTACACCACAGCGGCCGCCAATAGATATGTATGTATGTATAGCAAATTAAAAGACTGAGCTTCAGTTGCCTCGAGAGATCCACCTTACTCTGGCTCAATGAAAGTCTGGATATTGCAGCTGATATTGTTACTCCTACTTATCTAGAACTGAACTCGTCATACCCAAAGTAACAAAATTAAAAAACTAATACTTGCTATTTATTGAATTCCTGCAAGCTTCACCCGACGAAGGATCAAAGATATACCGGCTTGCATCAGATTATTGAAGAGAAGCTTAATTTAAAATGTTCAGCTAAAGTAAGTGAATATTTTTTTTTGGATACAATTTAAATTCAAGGGATTTGACTTGAGGTTTGAACAGCTTCCTTTTTAAGGAAAAACCTTTTGAAATATAAGATATTTTATATATGTATTATATTTCAAATAATAAAAAAATAATCTTCTCTCAATTTCTTGTTTATTGCGAATATTTTAGAAATCCAACCATAGAACTTGTTCGCTTCATCTGTGCGGCAACAAGTTGCGCCCAAAAATGTTCGACAGTGTTGCATAAAAGTGTATTCCACTACATGGGGTGGCCTTGCGTCAACCACATTTAATCAGCTACAGCGCCACCCTGACCAACTTGCAGATACTGTGCTCACTCTCTGCCACATATCCCCGACACCACCGAGACGACGAAACCAGAGAACTTATAAATGTTCTCTGACGAAACCTTTCTTCCCAACGAGAAAAGATACTTTTTCATCACTCAGAGTACATTGCCGACGTGCAATTGGCGCTCTCGGCAGCAGCCAGCTGGTGAGGCAAAGCTACTTTCGGCTGAGAACCGTTCGGCGCAGATGAAAAGGTACTCAGTTGGAATGGTAAAAGCGGCAGGTAGCTGCTCAACATCTACATGCATTCATATATATAAATGTATCTATCAGTGTGCGAGTAAAATCATTGACTTTGGCCAATCTCTTGCAGGTTTGAGTTTAGTTTCACGAGATCTGCTGTCGTCGACGGACGTGTGCGCACGGAATAACAACGGGATATAAATAGTAGGAAAAGTTATTGTTTTGTGGGCGTAACGACGAAAACGAATTGTACCTACTGGGGCAGAGGCAGGCACAACGCGTGTGTGTATGTGTATGCGCGGATATTGTTTTTCAAACTATTTTTTGTCTCAGTGCCGTTTCATATATGTACATATCTGTAACTGTTTTTTGTTGAAAATCCTTTAATATCACCTTAAATACACACCTAAGTACTTCTCGAAATTTTTTTTTAAATTTTTCCGTAAAGTGCCGAAGCGAAAAAGTTAGAACCACAAGTATATACATATATACATCTAATGTATGTGCATATACATATGTATGAAATAAGAGATTTATTAAATACAAGCAAATTCTAGTACAGTAGTGTAAATTTTTGCTCTGGTGTTGGCACACGATGAAACGTGCAGAAAACTGATTATTGCAAAATCGAAAATTGAAAAAAAAAAAAAACAAAAAATATTAAATGCACTTAGTACCGCGTAAAATATCAATGTTACCAAAATACTACTTACCGAGTTAAAAAATTAACACATTACAAGAAAAAGCAAATCTCTTTAAAAATCTGTATGTTGTGAAGAAATAAACGTGCAAAGTGTTAGTGCTGAATTTCCTGTTTGAAATTCTTTGCTTACTTTTTTTCACTTGCCAACAACCACGCTTAACGGTATTCTTGGTTTGGCGTGCCGCTTTTGGAGTGCAACTTGTCTAGCCAGCTTGAATAAGTAGCTAGCGCCAAACGTGGAAGTCGCTTCTAAAGGTATGTGCATATGTATGTAGCTGAATAAAATATATAAAAAAATATTTAATAAAAAGACTAAATAATTAGGTATAGAATATAGGTATTTATATGTATGTACGTAAACATATATTTGGAGAGCCATCATTGAGTTTAGGAAATCGATTTTTAGTTCGCCATTTTGAATTTTTATTTTTTTTTATACTTAGTGATACGTCTGAGTATTATATATGTACATACATATGTATATAGTATTTGGAAAGCCATCATAACGTACATATGTATGTATGTATGTAAGTACCGTGCTTTTCTTATTATAATCTGATCAATTTAGTACCCACGATCGCGAAGTTTATGTATCTTCCATCAATAATTTAGTTTTCTAAAAATATACACACATATACCTACTATACAAATATACAAAAAAAAAAACAACGCGTAAAAGAGATTCTAATTAATATATAGGACGCAAAACAAATGGTTAGTCACTCAGTCAACTAGGCAACTAGTCTGTCATTTTGCCACTCACTCAATCAGACAGTGCGCCACTTTTGTGCCGCTTTGCTTTTGGCCAAGCAGCCAGCCAGGCAGGAAGGCAGGCAGGCAGTAAAGCGGACAGACACAAAATGATGCAAACACCAAACAGGCAACGAACTGGGCATGAGCGTGTACAAAAATATACAATAAATGGAAACATGCACAAGAATATATACATATAGGTATACCTTATGCATACATACACATCAGTATAAAAACATATGCAGTAGAACCGTATGCATGTACCTAAGCATGTACTAAGAAAATATAGAACTCAAAATATTAGTAATAAAACAAATTTGCATTTTTCTTTGTGCTGGCAGCGACTATCTATTGGATTTACATTAATGAATTTTATTAAGGAAAATTCATTTCCATTTTTATGACGCATCACAGAAACGTATTAAATTAAATAAATCTGTTGTAAAAAAAAAAAATTTCCCTGAAATTAGAGTTAAAAAAAGTGAATAGCTTAATAACTTTGCAAATGCCACACCAAAAATTATTTGCTCATTCCCCCCAGAGATTCTAAGCTTTGCTTTAGTTTATGGTGATGGTTAGCTTCCAAAAGATATACATATGTCCTTTCTAGCCAAAGAGAGTAGAGTGTCTAAGGCCCCTCAGATAACTCTAGGCTTTAACCGTAACCGCGTCAAAGCCCAGAAAACTTAAAAAGTGGTTGTTGTTGTTTTTGTTGTCGTGTTGTTGTTGTTGTAACCGCATACAAATTCCCCGAGGAGTTTTGGGGAGCGATGCGGGAGTGACAGTCCTTGGCCAGATATGAATCTTGGCCATTCCGGTTATTCTTAATTCATAATTCAAACAAAGTAAGAATTAAAAAGGGTTGACACAGGGTGGTGTCCTCCCTAGGCACGTCAGAAGGCATCTTTACGAACTAAAGGACGACCTCCAACAGTACACGCCACTACCTCTGGACCCGGCAATGTGTAGACGGGCAATAAACGATATTCACAGGAAGACTGTTACCACCTTCATTAGCTCCCGGTCTATGAATGTTGTCATATAGACCCCGGCATATGAAGGTTCTCCTCACGACACCAACCACCGCTTTACATGCCCACTCAACTCAACTCAACAAACACCCCTCTCCCTCAGGCCCGATCCCGTCGAAACAGCACGTTTCCTTGGCCTACCGTTAGTTAAGTTTGAAGACAACAATTGAAGGAATATCCGATTCTAGGCAGGGATAAGTAGTCGCTACAACAAACAAAATTAACTATCTTCATCTTTGGTTTGCTTACTCGGCAATTGTAACTCTGGAATAAGACCAAATAAGTCCACAGTGACCTGGTCCGCAGCACAGTGTTACCGTATTTCTCGTGCCATGAGTTTAAGAGCTTGAAGTGCTTGGAGGTGAATAACTTATTGGATAAGAGCGTCATGGCCACTTTGCTTTCTAAAAAGATAATTAATAAAGTGGTGTTTCTAACCCTTCTAACAAGTCGAAATTTCTACCGACCCGGCCTCAAAAACAATGGGCCATTTGCCCATTGCAATAGAAAGTCTAATGCCGGGTTCATAAATACGCATATCTTTTTGTTTTCCATACTTGACCCGTCTTTGTACGAATGTATGTACATATCTGAGATCAAGGTGAGGGGCTCATCTGTCTCGGTTTGGGATTTTGACCTGACATTTTCTGAAAAAATAGCTTTCTTTCAGCACGTAGTCGGAAAATCCGAATTTTGCCAACCCTGGTGTTTTATCCAAAATACTTTTCTGTTGCTTGTTCTTATAAAGAGTATCATCAGATATTTGCATTTGCAACTCTTTCGAGATTGCTTCTGATCGAAAAAAATAAATAAAAATGAAGTAGAGTCCATAAGAAGCAATTTTACGGCCGCGGTTGAACAATTTCTCATTGATACTGTGGCCGGGAGTAAAGTCATTCTTTGAAGTTTAGTAAAACAAAGGTACAGGGAGATCGGACGGTTCTCATGTCCGATCAAAAAGTCTTATACAGGCCCACAAGGGTCAGGTGCATCTTCTTTGTTTCTTATAAAGAACAATTCCTAAATATTTGTCTGGGGTAAGAAATCGTTCATCACGATGGACCAAAGTAAAAGAGAGAGAACTCCTCCCTGTCGGTATCCTCCTATGGCTCTTATATTCATGGAGGTATTGCCCAAGGACGAAGCAATATCGCTCACATGTAGCAGGACCCTTTCGATCTTACTAAAATACAGGCCGGAATACGTCGATTTACCTTTGTCATAAGCAAACTGAGTATTGTGTAAGCGGTGGGAAATCTCTGTTTGCCCCTAATATGTAGGTCTTAACAGTCTTTGGACGGTTTAAAGAAGGGGAGGGCGGTTGCCCGATTTAGGCATACATAACACGGATAGCTTTATTCAAATACACGGATGTGGTCAGGTCAGTGCATCGATGAAATCATCAATTTTTATCCGAGTTTGTGCTGGAATGACTTATAGAAAAAAGAAGATTGTCTCAATAAAAAGTTTTTGGGCTAAGGGGTAAAACAGATGCAAAAAACGAAGAAAATTCTATTTATTGATTTTATGTGTAAATTCTTATTGATTTTATTTACAATGAAATAGACAATGAAGTGAAGTACGTATTTTTGCTACGTTTTCTCAACAGGTGCTGTAGCCGAATGGATGAGAGTTCGACTGCCAGCTTGTTGGTCATGGGTTCAAAACCTGTGGCACGAACAACTTTTCTTACTTTATTTTTTCTTATTTTTTGTTTATTTTATTTTATATAGTAGGTATATATATATATATATTTTTTTTAATCTCAAGTTTGTGTTCACGCTCTCGCTGCTAGTTTTTACCAGAAATGTTGTTTAACAAACCTAATTTGAATGCGTTGGTGTTTTGTTCATTGAATTTATTCTTCTTAATTTTATGTGGCGTCTTCTTGAAGTCATCGAAAAGATTTTCTTCTTAATTTTATGTGATGTCTTCTTGAATTCATTTAAAAGCGTTTCTTCTTATTTTCATGTGATGCCTTCTTGAATTCATTTGAAATTCATATTATTGAATTGAATAGCCGAGTAGGTAGAGCAGTAAACTGCCGTTCAATGGGTCTCGGGTTCGATGACAGGTCAACACATATTTTTTTCATATTCTGTTTTATATTTTTTATTAGGTAACCTTACAAAAACAAAAAGATTTCTTTTTGGTTTTATTAAAAAGGTTTTCCCTCTGGAAATAACGGGAATATCTTCTTAACAAAAAACCATAGAGATATCTTATTAGTTTTGTTCTATTTAATTAGGTGCTTTTTTCTCTGTGTACCATCACCGCTTACAGGTTCAAACGATTCTACCGCAAACCGTACCTTGTCGCTGTCAAAGATGGCGTCTAATTTGCTTTGGCTTTTCATTCTGGGAAATTTACACACATAAACGTATTTCGGCGAGATAGGAGTCAGCTAATCTTGTTCCAATAGAGAACCTGGGAAATTCACTTGCAGCATCTCGCCTCTTTAGTAATCCATGATAACACCACTACCATGACCTCTAAGGCGCTTGGGTTATCTGCGTCTTGGACTCTGTCCACGTTCTTGTTAAGGAAAGGTCTTTTTACTCCTTTTGATAATGATATACATCTTCTTAACCACTAAAACTAACTCTTTAACAACTTCGTAAATATTTTGCAGCAACTTGGATATTTTCTTCTTGAGTCTTGGCAAAGTTTAAAGCTGCTTCACTGATAGGTATTCTAGCCATTCATTTTGCTTTTCTATGTCTGCTGCTGGTAAGGTCTGTGGAAATGGTGGTTTCTTGCAATGAGCAATTATTGAAGTCTCGAAAAATCGAGTTCTTAGAACTTCGAGTGTGATGACCTGTCAATTCTGTTTGGGATCACCTGTCGTTTATGGGGTCCCAAATTTTCGGTTTTCACAGTTATAGATTTTTGAAAGTTTCCGCACAACAACAAATAAACGTGCTTCCAACTACGGAACTGCACTGGGTCCAATAATCTTACTCATTCGAGGCCCTAACTTATTTTGTTTAATTTCTATTAGTAAAGCAAATATTTGCTGCCAAGCCTATTTTCTTCAATTTACTATTGATTTTAGTCATCAAAAGTTAACAAATATTTTGAGTTAAATAAAACATTTACATATAAACTTGAAGATTATTTACATACATATACATATAGATGTGTACATAGAGACCCTTCAGCTAGACTTAGCTAATACTAAAAAAAAAATCACCGAACAAGCAAGCGTCATAAATAGAGGTGCCTGCTAAATTCATTAACACTAGATTAGATAAGTCACCTTTTACAGTACACATACATGGGCGTAGACAGAACGAAATATAGGGGTGGTACAAGAAAAAATCCTCCAAAACCAAAAAGTGCTAACAACAAGTTAGTTATATTTATCAAGTGATAATTTTTCACTGCAGGTTAGTTACTAAAAAGGTCTGGGTTCCTTTTAAAGGTTATATTATAAAAAAGTATATATATAAAAAATTTGGAAGATAAAAAAAAATTAACAATTTTGGAATATAAAAAATCGTTATATACACTGGGTGCCCCAGAAGTCGACGTCAATCCGGAAACGGGTGACAGGCCAGGACAAAGTGGCGTCACTCTCTGCTCACACTTCGTAAAATTACTGTATCCGTCTCACTTAAACTAGAATTACCTTAAAAGTTACGGCTTCAAGGTAAGTCTTGGGCACACTACAATCGTTTTAAGTAAGTAAGTAAAAATGTTTCAAAACTTAGTTTCTTTACAAAAATCAAAATTGTCCATAATTTAAGAAACAATCTAGCAAGTGTCATACCATTTTGGAATCCCTATTAAATACGCAAACTTTCAAAGTTACTTGCCAAACTAGTATAGTAAATTTTTTTTCAGTACAATCAGTTCAAATTAGGCGAAGCATTAAATTTAAAATTTTTTTGGGCAAAAGATGTCATTTTCTTTCAAGCTAGAGCAGTTGTCTATACATTTTAGACGACAATTTACAGAAGAATTACTCAGAATTACATAATAAAAATAATGTTGAGAAAAAGTAGAAATTTGTAGCAACGGGAATTAAAAAACCATTACAGGGTGTAGATTTTTTCGATTTTTTTGACGCCTATAATTTTAAAAATACAAGACAGATTTTTTTTTTATATTTTTCTGATAACTATTATGACCTGGCCTGTCACCCGTTTCCGGCTTGACGTCGACTTCTGTGACACCATGTATAATGACTTTTTTTTTAATTTATGTAGATTTACAAATTACATTTTAAGTTAGTTTTTCAGGGTATTATTTTCATATATAGGTAGGCAGATATAT
>JAPVRG010207425.1:0-16982 GCA_029783565.1 Rhagoletis cerasi | reverse complement strand
ATGTTTTTTGAAATGAAAAAAAAAAAACAACACCAGGGCAATACGAAAAATTGTCTGAAATAATGGGATTTCAAAAGCGACCCAGAGGAAGTGCTGGCGTTTAGGAAGGGGGTTCCAAGTACTATAATTGCACTTGGTCCACCATCAAAAGCTTTCGTTGCTTGACTTTAAGAAATTTAGTCAGGGTCGACACGGTTGCCGGACACATTCCTACATTATAATCTGCACCAACTCCGTGTTGGTAACTACCTTCCGGGAAAAATCTTGAAGCAGTCACTACTCGGTTAAGAGGTGATAACGATGCTAACGTAGCTGATCGAGTTTCTTCCGCTAAAGTATCAGACATGAAAGCGGTCCTTATTAAGTCTAAAGTTATTTATGAATCTAAAAGAGTAAACCAATGATTTAAGCTTCAGCACTATCAAGATGAATTTCTTACAATTCTTCACTCATTTCGGGATGCGTTGTCCCCCTCTTCAAGCCGCGGCAATGGATTCCACTTAATTCAAGTACAAACGAAATTTTATTTTAAAATTACAATAATGTAAGATATATTTAATTGTTTTAGAATATTAACAAATTTTCACTTCTTAAGCTGCTATAGTTTGATGGCAAATATTTCTTTGTATTGTTTCGATTTCACACATTCCTAGGCAAACAGCTGATTTCGAAAGATGTTTTTCTCTTCCTCTTCTTCTTTCGATTCGATCGTAACGCAGAATACCTAAGTTCGATTTGTGCGGAGCGGAATGTGGGAACGTAATCGAAATGCAGAATAGGGCTGAATTTGTTTACTGAAAGTCTAGTACCATTAAATAACCTTGGTGGGTCAAGTGCACCACTTGAGGGGGAACGCCTGGCAACTCGAGGGAATTTAGGAATTCAACTGGGTAATTGACCACATCCTCGTCTTTCATGACCCTATTAGTAGATTTGTACGTTACTGAATCTCAATATATTCTGTTCAGCATGACACTGTTAATGGAATTAACATCAATGTTTTTAGCAAACGACAACGCTCGTTCACATAACATTTATCTATTGCCTAAATCTAATAATTGTTACGAAAATTTATCTGCTGATGGGTTACGTTGTAGCACCATATGCATATTTGCTCTCAATTTTAATAATCGAAATTTTGCCAATGGGTCAGCTGGTAATGCACTCGGAATTACCGGCAGAGTTTAGCGAAAATCGCCGGCTAATAGAAACAATGCTCCTCCAAACAATTGCGTATTATCTCGGTAAGCTCTCCAGAGCTTCAAGAGACATTTTTTGGGCCATAGTACATTCATCCCACACTATGATTTTACACGTCTGCATCACCTTACCCATTGCAGAATCGTTCTTGATATTGCACGTGTTTATTTAGCAAAAATTTAAGTTCAGTGGTAGTTTAAGCGCCGAATGCGCCATTCTACCACCATCCAAAAGTGTTGCTGCTTTACCTGAATACAATGACCAATGCTATATTTTGTTCCGACCGAACCTTTGCCAAAATCAACGGAATCAAAAACGTCTTTCCTGTTCCGCCGGGTGCATGAATAAAATACATTCCACCAGTTTGATTTCGAATTGCTTCTAATACTATTATACACAGTTCTCTGCTCACATTCCAAAAGTGGTAAGTTTGCTTCGAGATATATTTCCAAATCTCGCGGATCATAACTTCTTTCACGCAGCAAATCGCGGACATAAGCATCATTTTCTGTTCGACCCCAGCACCACCTCTCGGGAAAATTTGCAGAGAAAAGTATATCCATTCGTAAGGATAATACATGTTCTGAATTTGGATCAAATCGGACGGTAAATACGGGTTTTAGAGATTTATCGACTTCAGCGCCACCTACCGTAATTTTTTCTTGTCTTATGCATAACAGACACCAGTACTAACATATTTATGAATTTGAATTCAATCGGTTGAGTAGTTTTCGAGTCTATAAAGGACATACAAACAGACACGCACACCGCATTTTTATACCCGAGCGCACTTGTGCACAAGGGTATTATAACTTTTTTCACATAACGGTTGTTTGTAACAGCCTAAAGGAATCGAGACCGATACAGACATATATACACCAAAATGCTCAGAATGAAAAGAGAAATCCATTAATCCATGTCTGTCTGTCCGTCCGTCCTTCCGTCTCTATGCACGATAACTCGAGTAAAAATTGAGATATCTCAACGAAACTTGGTAGGCATACTTTTATTGGGATAAGGACGGATGGTATTGAAAATGGGCGAAATCGGACAATAACCACGCCCACTTCCCATATAACGGTTATTTACAGAAATACGAAATCTGTGATAAATCGGTAACTACTGAAGCCAATTTACTCAAAATTTATGTCTGCAATAATTCCTTAACAAGACGTACGATTGTAACAAATTTTTGGGAAAATGGGCGTGGCACCACCCACTTATAATTACATATGTGTATCTCGGTAACCGTTTTATCAATTTCTACCAAGCTCAGTAAAATTAATGTCCTTGACATTAAAAAGAAAGCTGGTTGAAATCGGGCTTAAAATACGCCCACTTTTCATATAACGGTAAATTTCAGAAATATGAAAACTTCGATATTTCGAAATTTAGAAACGGTAATTTACTCAAACAACAATCTCTTAACAAGAAGTAAGAGTTTTATGGACTTAAGAAAAAATGGCGCGACACTACCCGCTTATGACTACTTAAGTTTATATCGGTAACCGCTTTATCTTTACCAAACACAGCTAAATTATTTCTTTAAGTCTAATTGCGCATATTATCGATAATGTTTGAAAAAGGAAAAAAACCCACCCCTGTTTACCAAGTAACGTTAGGTTTCAGAATCGTGAAAAAAACGATGTTTAATACGTGCGCCGGGTATTTAATGTTCGGTTTCACCCGAACTTAGACTTCTTTACTTGTTATATATAAGATATTGAGAGAGCTTTCCGGATGTATACCTCGGCAAACAATAAACAACTTAATATTTTTTAAAGTTTATTAAACTATGACCACAGGTTCGTAAAAAATTTAAAAAGGATACATAAAAGGAATATAAAACAAGCAAAGAAGTCTAAGTTCGGGCGAAACCGAAGATTAAATACCCGGCGTATCTATTAAACATCGTCTTTTCACGATTCTGAAACCTAACGTTACTTGGTAAACAGGGGTGGTTTTTTTCTTATTTCAAACATTTTCGATAGTATGTTCAGTTAGACTTAAAGAAATAATTTAACTGTGTTTGGTAGAAATAGATAAAGTGGTTGCCGAGATAAACGTATGTAGCCATAAGTTGGCGGTGTCATGCCCATTTTCCAAAAGTCCAGAGTACCAACCCTGAATAGGAAGGAATGGTAATCCTAAATTTAAAAAAATCGAAGTTTTCATATATCTGAAATTTACAGTTATATAAAAACTGGTCGGGAATTTAACCCGATTTCAAACATTTTTTAAACATCTTGCTTTTTTGTGCCCAGTACATTAATTATACTAGGTTTGGTATAAATTGATAAAACGGTTACCGAGATACACATATGTATGTGATCATAAGTGGACGGTGCCACGCCCAATTTCTAAAAATTTGTTATAATCGTATTTCCTGCTAAGAAAATAATTGCTAATTTTGAGTAAATTAGCTTCAGTAGTTACTGATTTATCGCAGGTTTCGTATTTCATTACTCGCTAATATATCACTGTAAATATCAATTTTGAGTGAATAAGCTTCATTAGTTACTAAAACAGGCGTGGTTATTGTCCGATTTCGCCCATTTTCAATACCATCCGTCCTTATGCCAATAAAAATACGCGTACCATTGTTTGTTGAGATATCTCAATTTTTACTCGAGTTATCGTCTGCACAGACGGACGGACGGACGAACAGACAGACAGACATGGCTTCATCGATTTCTTTTTTCATTCTGAGCATTTTGGTGTATATATATGGGCGTTTCTATCATGTCGAACGTGACCATCGTACACATTCTAACTGAAAGAACCCATAATCTAAAATGCTTTTTTATTTTGGCAATAGAATTAACTTATAGCTCTCAATTAGCCCTATAATTGGTGCTAAAGTTGATTTTGGTCAACGTTTCGTTTTCAAGATAACTGCAAAAAACCAAGGTATTCACACGCGACAAAAACAGAAGAAGAATTGAAACGCCGATTTCAGCGATACCTGTGGCAATATTTCAACTGGACTAATTTCAGAATGTTTTCATTGATGTATCTAAAAACTGGTTTGGATTTTACCCAAAAATAAGTTATACTTTTTTTTAACTTTAATTTTAATCACTGTCGCACGCGACATTTTTTCCATCATTATATTTTTGATAATATTGCTTTTAAACGAATTTTTAACGCAAAAAAAAACATGATTTTTATGTAGAATATACTTTTTAATTTGATTTCAGCGCCTCCTAGCGGGTCGATTTTTGGAAATCTATGACTTACTATGTTTCATATACACATGCCCAAATGGCGCCAAATCGGACCATAACTACGGTTTTTCAAAATATCTTGCCACTGGCGCCACCTAGCAAGACCACTTTTCGCAAAAACGTTTCTGTTTACATTACCAGTATAATTACAAAAAGCAGTCAAATTGGCCCATAAATACGTTAGATATATGATTTTTGTTGTTTTTTCGCGGTTGACATTCTGGTGGAAACGCCCATATGTCAATACCTATCTCGATTCCTTTAGACTGTTACAAACAACTGTTATGTGAACAAAGTTAATATACCCTTATGCACAAGTGCGCTCGGGTAATAAAATTTCCTACTTCGATAATACATCGCACATTATAATATAGAGGACAAACATTATAATATAGAGGACATAATAATACATTTTCGTAATATATATAAAGCATAAAGTTAAGATCATTAAAACTTGCTTAGCTCTGAAATTTACTTACTATAACGTTCGTTTTACACTTAAACGTAGTTGCAAAAATATACAATAGGGATATTCGCGATCCGTTGAATACTGTCTAGCATGGTGCATAGATAGCATGGTTGGATAATTTTGCTCTTGTTTGAACACATGAAACAACAACAAAATGATCAAATCATGATATATATGCTATCTATACACCATGCTGGACAGTATGCAACGGATCGCGAATACCTCTAATGTTTAGTTCACCGTTTCTTCCTCGTCGCATTTATTTGCCACCACAAAAATACACACTTATTTATATAGCCGGGCTCCCATTTTCAATTACTTTTGCGTTTTCGTAAAAATCGTAGGTTTTTATTTTTGGGTGCTCCTGAATTCGCAACTTTTTGTGATCGAAATTTTCCATTCTTTACTTTGTTTCTCGTATTACATACCGATTATTTGGCAAAGTTAATCGATTTGTTGTTGTTTAGATAATTTTTCTGTAGAAAAATTTCAGGTGTGGTCCGTAAATATTTAATTAAAAAATAAATTATACCTAATTTTTTTTTTTGAGTACGGTAAATTTTAGAAATTAGTTTAGTTTTATTGCAAATAAGTAAGCTGTTAAAGCCTCAGCAGAACGTCGAGTTAGCCATGTACGTCTGTCAGTCTGAAATTTGGTGCACAGATATTTTTTGATAGACATTAATCATTTGTCGGAACCACTGTAACATATAGCTCCCATTCAACTGATTGTTCAGATATGAGGTTTTACCTTAAAATTCCTTCATTTAGACAGTTAAACCCGAACAATTTCGCGAGCTATTTACTAATTAATCATACAAGGTCTACTGAGAAAATCGTCAAGATCGGTGATCTGTAAGCGATGTTCAGTTATACGTTTTTGCGATATAACTCCCCTATCTGTGTGGTTCGCAGTATACTTCAATTTAGTAAAAGTAATGTGTAGCTCCTAAAGAAATGAAGATTGAAGTTAAATTTTTTCATGTTCAATTGACATGGTCTTGTAACCGCTCCGATTTATTACTGGGAATATTCCACGGGAAATATGCAGATATGTTATTTGTTTGCACTTTATATTTGTGTGCATGTATGTTCTTTTGTTATTTGCTTGAAAATTTGAATGTACAATTTACAATAGTTTGCAGTACACAGAATTCGCTAGGTCTACCCAGGAAATTATGTATATTTGAGAGTACTGCAGTTTTCATATTCGTATGCCATTGTTTCGGCGATACTCTCGCGTCATGCAAACTAAATACGTATATACGTATGTACATATTGGCGTCAACAAATCCATCTCGTTAGAAGGGTTCTGTGTTGCTTATGCGCCAAATACCACACAATTTGTACATATTTAGGCAAATACTTGTGTGCTGTATTTGGCGCATTAAGGCCAGCGTAAACAGGCTCGGTACGGTACAGGGCGGTAAAGGCACTCAAACAGGCGTGGTGTGGTATAGTGCGGTAGAGCAAGAAACATTGTTGCCATACAAAGACTGACGAGCTCATATTAACGGCACTCTACACCATTCTCCAGTGCATTCCTCTTTTTAAATTTGTATTTATTAATCTGATTTTCGCGATGGACATTTCAAGCTCTGATAACGAATTATAGCTATTAGCAGCACTGCCGTAAAATAAGTGGTCGAACTCTGCTTACGATAAATCTGCTTATACCGCGCGATCAGCTGTGCTTGCTGCGGTATAGTTTTGTACAGCTATGTACCGCACTTCCAATACCGCGCCAGTTTGAGTATTTGATACCGCATATCGTACGGGATTACACCGCCCTCTACCGTACTGCGCCGGTTTGCGCAAGCCTTTATGCAATGGTATGCCGATACCTACCATATTATATATGAATGTAGGTACACATTTTTTAAACTTAATTATTCAAAAAAAAAAAAATATAACTCATTGAAGGCCGTGAAGTGTATGCTTTCATACATAAGTATGTTGAGCAATATTTCGTATATTGTCATTGAACGTACATGCATATAATGCATACATAATAATCCCAGCGTTTTGATACAAACAATAAATATGGCATACATTAAATTTAAGCTTGACAATAAGTTAAGTATTATTCTAACAACTTTTTTTTTTTTTACTTTTACTCCCAGCAAGTTGATGGCTACATTTCGGGCGTAGATTATCCTGCCTACGAATCGGTGCCAAAAGGACTTTCATTCACATGCCGAAACCGACTTCCTGGCTACTATGCTGATACGGAAACACGTTGTCAGGTACATAAAATATAAAACACAAATGTATCTAAACTTAAAAAGTAAAAAGTCTAAGTTCACGCGATACCGAAAATTAAATACCCGGCGCACGTATTAAACATCGGATGTTTACGATTCCGAAACCTACCGTTACGTGGTAAACAAGGGTATTTTTCCTATTTCAAACATTTTCGATAATATGCTCAGTTAGACTTTAACAAATAATTTAACTGCCCTTGAAGAAGACGATAAAGCTGTTACTGAGATAAACTTAAGTAGCCATGAGTGGGCGGTGTCACGCCCATTTTCCAAAAGTCCATTAAAATCTTATTTCTTGTTAAGAGAGAAATTACCGATTCTAGATTTCGAAATATCGGAGTTTTCATATTTCTGAAATTTACCGTTATATGAAAAGTGGGCGCAATTTTAGTCTGATTTCAAATATTTTCAACATCTTGCTTTTTTGTATCAACTACATTAATCATATCGATTTTGGTAGAAATCGATAGAACGGTTACCGAGATACACATATGTAGTCATAAGTGGGTGGTGCAGCACCCATTTTCTAAAAATTTGCTATAATCCTATTTCTCGCTAAGGAAATATTAACAATAATAATAGATTGTCGCTTACACAATAGGTTAGTGTTTGGCCGCGCTTCTCCACCCATTTTCGGCGTGCGCCTTGATGTTGTTGCTCAAAGGGGTGGGACCTACAGTTTTACGTCGACTCCGAACGGCGATTGTATTTTTATGAGAAGCTGTTTCATGGCAGAAATACACTCGGAGGTTTGCCATTGCCTGCCGAGGAGAGACCGCTGTTAAGAAAAAACCTCTTTTCTATAATTTTTTTGCGATGTTGCTCGGACCTGGGCTTGAAACTCGCTGCTATTACTTACTGGAAATGCTGTATAACAAACCTAATGTGAGCGCGTTCGAGTTTTTGTTTCATATATTCTCGGTAAGTACAGCACCGTAGCCGAGTAGGTAGAGCTATTAACTGCCATTCAGTGGGTCTCGGGTTCGAGGACAGGCCAGCGCAGACTTTTCGTTTTCTATTTTCAGACTTTTATTAGGTAACCTAAAAAAATTGAGAGAATTCCTTCTTGATTATATTGAAAAGATAATCCCACTAAAAATAAGAAAGCTTTTTTCTTGAAGAAAATCCATAGAGATATCTTCTTACTTTTGTTCTATTTTATGTAGTGGTTTTCGCTCTGTGTAGGTTTCGTTGAAAAATAAAATCATGCCTCGAATGGACCGAGATTGAATTGGTATTGATAGCATCTACTTCACTAGGAATTGCTGGTATGTATACTCACACCTATTTAGAAATATGTATAGGCTGTAAACCTCACCAAAGAGAACAAAGTATAGTAAGCTTTAACATTTTAACTAGGGTTTTGGAGATAATTATACCCTAGCGCACTTGTGCACAAGGGTATATTAATTTCGTTCGCATAACTGTTTGTAACAGCCTAAAAGAATCGAGATATTGACACATATATACCAAAATGCTCAGAATTGAAAGGGAAATTAATTAAGCCATGTCTGTCTGTCCGTCTATCCGTCTGTACACACGATAACTCGAGTAAAAATTTAGATATCTGAACGACTTGGTACGCATAATTCTATCGGTGGTATTGAAAATGGGCGAAATCGGATAAAAACCACGCCTATCTCCCATATTACGGTAGTTTCCATAAATACAAAAACTGCGATATTTTAGTAACTACTGAAGCTTAGTCACTCAAAATTTATATTTACAATGATCTATTAGCGAGTAATAAGAATATTATGTACTTTTGAAAAATGGGCTGCCGCTCTCATTTCTCTCTCTCTCTCGCTCTCACTGCTCAATCAAATGTCACTCTTACGTAAAAATCGAAAACCAACAGATTTCTATGTCAAGCTCATTTAGCAGATTCATTATGTGACTTCTCTCACGTATTACTACGTAGTGCCAAGCATGCATAACTGAGCCTTTATACTCGTATAAGATTTTTGAAGTGAAACTTCTTAAAGCGCGATTATCCACGAACGTGTACGTAGCGTAGCTTAGAAGTACTTGAAACACAATATTTGCAAAAACTCACCGCCGTAGAATGTACGCAGGAATCAGCTGTTCTCTTTTGTTATTTCTTTTGTCTCCTGCTCTCACATTTACACAGTGTTGCTATTGGTCCGCATATACACATGCTTTTGCATACATTTATCATTTAAGTAAACATTTTTTATAAGTATACGTAGAAATTCTACGTCGGTAAGTTTTCATTTACATGGCGGACTCATAAGATAGATCGTGTCAGCTGACACGTTCTAAGTTTCTACGTTCGTGGATAATCGCGCTTTTAGGCGGCGGTATCGCAAAAATGGAGAGTGAAATTTTATGTTTATGTACGTTTCTGCTGTATGAATTATTTTTCATTATTTTTACATAGTATGTAAGTTTCATGTATGTATGTACATATGTACATTAAGGTGGTCCAAAAATACACAGGAAAATCGATTTTTTGGAAACTTCCTGCTGCCACCACCACAGTATTCACTAATCCAACTAAGCAAAACAAAAAATGTAAATATGCTTATTTGACAATTTGTTTAATTGTATTGGTTGATATTTGTTCACAAGTTGTCATTTGCGTTAACCCAAATGAAGTTCATTTTTAATATTTTCTTGTGAAAAATATTTTCAACTTTCCTAAAAAAAATTAATTGAAAAACCAAATGCCAAGCAATTTGTTTTTTTGCTCAAAAGTGCTAGATGCGCTGACTCAGATTTTAGTGCCCCCCGAGATGAAAAAACAGTGGGAAATCGCGTGTGAATCGCGTTACTGTAACAAATATTTTAAATCGGCTGATGAAAAATAAAACAAAAAAAATTGTATAAAATGGCAACGTAAATTAGAGAGTTTTATTGAAAAAGTTAAATTACTACTTAAACTTACCTCCAAAATCATTGGGCCTTATCATAAGAGTGAGCTTGAGCTCACACTCGAGTTTCAGTACAAATTCTCGAGCTTAAGCTCACTTTTTATGCATGAGGTCCATTAAATAAATAGGTCTAAGACGCTTTATAAATAGAAAAAAATCTAAGGATATGCTACTTAATTAAGCATTTTATTGTCAATGAATTTGGTTGTTAAATTAAAATTTCAAATGTATCACCAAAAAATTGTTGTTACTTTTACACCAATCGTTGCCTATGGGTTAATGACAGTAAACTCCAATACACACAGATTTCTTCATGTATTAATTTTCAAATAAGCATATTGTCAATGGCTGGTTTTATATACTATGGTCACCACCAAATTTATAAAGAAGATAAAAAATAAACTCGTATTTTTTTATTTTGAAATCGGTAAATATTTAGTCGTGCCGCCGGGGCTTTGAAGTTTTCCATGTAATAATTTTGCAGGGGAAAATAAATTTTATCGTAGAGTTGCTATAAAATCGTTAAAAATAAAACTATAATGCTTATTTTACTTTCAAATTTTACTAAATATTTTTTCATAGCCGATAATGTCACCTCTTATATACAAAATTAAGATTTACGATCCTTTACGCGTTGGCGATGGCGAGTACCGCAGACGATGGAACGATGAGATGTATGAGCTTTACAGCGACACGGACATTGTGTAGCGAATTCAAATACAGTGGCAACGCTGGCTTGGTCAAGCCGTTTAAATGGACACTGACGCTCCAGCCCTGAAAGTATTCGACTCGAAACCCGCTGGTGGTAGAGGGGAAGAGGGAGGCCTCCTCTGCGTTGGAAAGACCAGGTGGAGAACGACTTGGCTTCACTTGGCATTTCCAACTGGCGCGTCAGTTGGCACAGAGGAGAAACAACTGGCGTTCTTTATTGGACTCGGCAAAAATCGCTCAGGCGGTTACAGCGCCAAACAAGAAGAAGAAAAAGTTATTTTGTATATTCGCAACCACATCTCGCACTCATTCGATGTTTTGTGTGGGTCTGTGGTAAAAAAAATTTGAAATTTAGGGTTGCCAGCTATTTGAAAATTTTAAATTATTTAACGCCTCAACAGAATATTTGAATTTCGACATTTAAGCTAAAAGGGTTTGAAGAGAAAAATGTTTTGAAGTGGGTTTGTCACCTTTCGAAAAAAAATACAACAGCGATTACTAGAAGAGTTAAGCTTATTGAACGCCGCAATATGGGTATCAAACGGAAGGTGTATGTATAAGCCTGGAATAATATTTATTTTAATAGGGTTGCCACCCATTTGTAAGCTAAGATGAGGTAGTTATGTAAGTTAAGTAAAACGATACAGTACGGATGTGCCTAGATAATGAAAGGTTTTTGAAAATACTGTAATCCACACCTATTCTTGGATTGAATTGCCGATTATCTGGAACAAATTAATTAGGAAATGATTCTACATGCTCTTTAAATTGTTATTTCTATTGAACGGATTATACCGCTTATAAAAAAAAACACTGGACTAAAGTTGGGTGTAGTATGAAAATTATAAAAATTTAGAAAGACTGTAAATTCGAAGTTTTTTTAAAAAATAAATTTTAACAACAGTTATTTGTTTAAAAAATTAATATTATTATTAATATGCAGGGAACGAAAATAAACCGTACAAAACAATTCCCATTCGCTTATCGTTTTGTACAGTTTTGTACAGATGTATGTAGGGATTTTTAGCAACATGTTCACTCCAGTATTCGAAAATGCTTCTATCGATTCAGATCCCACTTTTAATGTAATTTGAAATATGCAGGTTAAGCACTTTACCTTGAAAATGTTGAAGTAACAAAGGAAACGAAATACTAACATACATGTAACTAAATTAATCACAAATTATTTAAACAATAATGTCCTTAAATATCTAAAACGAACTTCCCGGTAACTCTGTATAAAAGGTTATAAAAAATAGTAAAATTTTAGGGTTTAATAAGCATCATAGTTTTATTTTTTAAAGACTTCTGATGGAAAGTATTCTTATTCTTGCAAAATATATTTATTTTTTACGATTTTATAATAACTCTACGAAAAATATATTTTCCCCGTGGAAAACTTCCAACCCCCCTAACGGCAACATTAAATATTAACCTATATCAAAATAAAAAAAGTATGTGTTTCCTTATTTTTGATATTTGATATACAGTTCAGGGGTTTGGTTGGAAAAAAAAATTTTGGAACAGCTTAATGTATGCACATATTTCTGTCTTTTTGTCTTGCTCAAAATATGTATATTTTCTCTTAGGTTTGGCATTGGTGTCTGCACTCTGGCCATCAGTACTCATTTATATGCCCCAACGGCACCGTTTTCAACCAAGCAGTGCGCGTTTGTGATTGGTGGACAAATGTCAATTGTCCAGTAGCTGAACAACTGTACAAAAACAACGACGAGCTATACCAAACCACCGAACCGAATCTGCAGCAGAACCTCTGATATAAGGCCAATCATATAAATCAATCCAGGTTATTGAGCCAGCAAAATCAAAATTATCAAACACAACAGCCATCAAAACAACGGCAACAGCAACAGCAACAGCTGCAGTATTCACGGCAACAACAACAAAGACAAAGGAGGCCCAAAGAATTTCACGTGGAAGATGCATATTATGATGCGCGCGAAATTAATGGCTTGAGTGAGTTAACCGCATCAGAATTCGCGCGAACACAAACGCGGTTCAATAAACATTTTCAACCACAGCCACAACCTCAGCAACAGTTACAGCAAAACTCATTGCTGACCACTCATAATTTACCAAAAAGTAGTTTTAGAGGCAACATCAAATACTCAGAAAATAGTAGTGGAAATAGTAACAATGACAGCAACAAGAATAATAGCTACAATAAACACAACAACTATCAGTATAAGAGCAATAAAAATAGCAATAAGAATGAGAATAAGAGTAATATCGGTTACAGTATATCCAACCAAAGTGGCGTATCATCAAATGGTCGCAACTTGAATAGTCGAAATAATAGTAATCACGGCAACAGCAATAGCCGCAACAGCAATAATTCACAAGGCAAGCATAACAAGAATAAAAGTACCTCAACCAATGCCAATAATCTGGATAATGATGAACTTAAAGACTACAAGAGTAAAATCAAAAACAAATACAACATCGACTACGACCATTCACTGGATGAGGAATATGAAATAATCGAGGCCATCGAATAAATGCAGCTAATCGCCAACTCCAGTGAATGATGAACTTGATGATCTTGCCGACGGTGGCGTTGGTGCTGCTGATGATGAAAACGATGGGACGAGTTAAGTTTAAGTGTCTCTGATGTTAAACCTCTTGCCCTAATATCCTCTAATCAGCTTTTTATATGCCTAAATGCATGTGTATGTATCTACCTAAGATGGCGAAATTGATGAGTTATTATTGTCCTAAAATGGGTCACACGAAATTGTTTTAGTTTTTTTCATGTGTTTTTATTGATCGATTAATTTTTTAGCAATAAGTTGGGAACTTTTATACATTTTTACATGCGATATTTAATTGAAACGAAATGTATGTTTTATAATGTGATAAGAAAAAAATAAAAAGATGTATTATCAACACTGTAAAAGCGTTTTAATCAAGGTTTTGTACATGTGTAATTAAATGCATATCTAGAGCTGGTACCTTAAACTTCTATAGTATGTATATGGAAGTAAGTATTGTTATACTATCTACACCGTCCCTGCAGGGAAAACCCCAATGGGTGAATCAAATTTGTAGTTCAGTACCGCCAAAAACGAACCAGCCCGATAGTAACAAAAGGGTTTTTCAAAAGGGACGTTACAAAAGTTTTTTTAAATAAAACAAAAACGGTTTTGGATATCAATGAAATTCTTTATTCCTGCGAAAGTATATTTGATGTCATTATGTATGGAACTCGATTTCTTTTGCATGGCCACCACGGGCACGCTTGCAGAAGTCCAGACGCTGAACCCAATTTTAGACAGTTTTCAAGCATAAATCGGCCGATACTGCTGTAATTTCACGTTCGATATTCGTACGAAGTTCATCAATCGTCGCTGGCTTGTTAGCATAGACTATAGACTTGACGTAGCCCCATAGGAAATAGTCTAACGGCGTTAAGTCGCCCGACCTAGGCGGCCAATTGACTGGGCCATTTCGTGAGATAACACGTTCACCAAACTTGGTTTTCAATATACCAATTGTGGCATGCGCTGTGTGGCTTGTGGCGCCGTCCTGTTGAAACCACATATTGTCCAAGTCCATATCATCCAATTCGGGCAAAAAATATTCGGTTATCATTGAGCGGTAGCGATTCCCACGTGCCGGTCTTGATCATCACGGAAGAAGTACGGCCCAATGATGCCGCCGGTCCATAAACCGCACCAAACCGTAATTTTTTCGGGATGCAATCATAACTCATTGAGTACGTGTGGGTTGCTGTGTGACCAATAACGCATATTTTGCTTATTGACGAAGCCATTCAGCAGGACGATTATGACGACCATAAATTGCACGTAGCGCTCTTAAAGTTGAGGCCACTGACTCCGAATTTCGGAAGTAAATTTTAATAATTTCGACTCGTTGTTGGATCGTATATCTTTCCATGATGAAATGGCAAACCTTACTGAAGAGAAATGTCAAGAGAGCGGGGAAAAATATGGCGTCGTTAGCAGTCCCTATCGGTCTACTTTTGTAGCGTACCTTTTGAAAACCCCTTTATTTATGCCGTATGCAGGACCCTATAAAGCCAAAAGTGTAAACAAGGTAACGGGACTTATCCACTGATGTAAAAGTGAAAAGTAATTTTGGGTTTCGGTCGGAATTCCTATGCTTTCGTTTTCTTTCAAATTTGCAGCGTCCTTTTTATGTTTTTTTTTGGAACTAAACGATGAGGAATACATATAAATTTTGCGTTCATTTGACATAATCATCACAATCTTTTCTTACTTGTTATTTGTTTAAGTTATTACTTGGATACTCCTTTTAGTTATTATTTTCTTAACTATAAAATTAAATAAAAAGAATTTGATTTTTTAACAATAAAGTTTCCATAAAGAGTGTTAAAACATGGACTTATAGTTTTCCTCATTTCGGTTCAAAAATTTTTTATTTTTAAAAAACTATCTTAGCTTCGTTAGCAACTCTAATATTAATTATTGCACAGTAAATTTGATATAATAGTAATATAAAAACCATGACCAGGATTTATTAACCCTTACCAACATTTTTAAGATTAATCGAATAAAAACTTTTAAATATCTCGATACATGCAAAAATGGACTTACCCCACTTTCATTTATAACAACTCATATTGTTATGTACACGGTCACTTATATATGCGTATATTTGTTTCATTTATTTTTTAGCTGATTTGTAGCCCAGATTTTGGGGGGGTACATATTTTGGAACAAATGCAAAATAGCTCCAATTCTCAAATTAAAAAAAATATGGGGAATGGTTGAGATCATTGACCTAAACATAACAGTATACCTTTTTTTGATGTACATAAATAATTTAGCTGTGTTTGGTAGAAATCGATAAAATGGTTACGGATATAAACTTAAGTATTCATAAGTGTACGGTGTCTCGCCTATTTTCATAAAGTCCATAAAAATCTTACTTCTTGTTAAGAGATTGTGTGAAAAAAGGGCGTAATTTTTAAACATATTCAACAGCTTACTTTTTTGTCATAAGTGGGCGGTGCCACGCCCATTTTCACAAAAATTTGTTATAATTGTGCTTCTTGCTAATTAATTATTGCAAACATAAATTATGAGTAAATTAGCGATTTATCACAGATTTCGTATTATTGCAAAATGCCGTTATATGGAAAGTGGGCGTGGTCATTGTCCAATTTCAAAAATGTTTGACCGTTTCCTATGTTGCACACCCGTGCCAAGTGTGGTTACTGAGATATACATATAAATCTAAAAGTTTTAAAAATTTACAATATTCTTGTTACAAATGTCAATTTTGAGCCAATAAGCTTCAGTAGTTACTAAAATATCGTAGTTTTTGCATTTTTCGAAAATATCGTTTTATGGGAGGTGGGCGTGGTTATTGTCCGATTTCGCCCATTTTCAATACCAACCTAGCTTGGGTAAAGGGCAACCTACGTACCAAATTTCATCAAGACAGCTCGAGTTATCGTGTGCACAGACGGAGGGACGGACGGACAGACAGACATGGCTTAATCGATTTCTCTTTTCATTCTGAGCATTTTGGTATATATATGTCTATATCGATCTCGATTACTTTCGGCTGTTACAAACAACAGTTATGTGAACAAACCTAATATACCCTTGTGCACAAGTGCGCTCGGGTATAAATATCAATAGAGAAGGGGCCTTAGATATTCAGTTTTGTTATCAAGGTATGGTACAACTAGGTTCTGCTCTGAGGAGGGTCCGCAAATAACACCATGTGTTTTCACGAGACATACATGCCCACATCAAATTGTAACTTTAGTCGAGATGACCCTCTAAAAATTGTACTTTTGATAAAAAAAACGACCTTTACTTGCTGGTAACTTTACTTCAAATTACCCGATAAGTAAATTTTGTAGGGCAATAGAAAGAGGCCATTTGGGTGCCTATGACGGTGTATCAGCAAAGTTTTTTAAGCTAATAGAACAGTTTGAAGTAAATATCAATTTAAGTATTGTAATAATAAAAATAAAGTCCTCCTCCTTTGTACTCCCTGGTAACTAAATATGGAATTAAAAATATTCCAGTGAAAGAAAACAACGAAGTTAACGCGGTAATGGGACGAAATGGCAAAATGCGAGTGAGTGAATATTTGTTTCTTTTTTTTGTGGAGCGCCGACTTGATATTTTTTTCTCTGCATTCAGAATATTTATGGTGGGTAAAGCGAGTGATCCTCAAAAATTTCACTAAACCCTGG
>JAPVRG010207409.1:0-10830 GCA_029783565.1 Rhagoletis cerasi | reverse complement strand
AAATAAATTTAAAGGTATACATGAAATTGTATGAGAAAAATTCCTCAAATTACGTAAAAAATACTGCACTTTGATTTATTTTAATATGTACTTCATTAATTTCGAAAGTCTTCTATCGTGATACATCAGACTTTTCCCAATATGCACGCTATTCCTAGATTCAGGTGCTATTTGAAGATAGTATGAGACTGGTATATTTCTGATCGAAATCTGACAATTGCTATCTCGTAGGACATCCCCATGTTAAAAATACCAGTTGCTTGTATGGAAAAAAGGTAGTTGGCTGACTAGTTGGGCTTGCGATTCATACTAGTTGTAAGGTAGTTTATAACTAGTACATTTGACTACAGGGATTAGTACCCATGTGCATATGTAAGATTATATGTACATAAATGTATATCTATGTACGTATGTACGCTTACATGTTTGAGACACCCAAAGCATTTCGGATGAAGGGTGTCTGTAATAAAGTTTATGAGTTTGGCTTTTTTCTACTTGCGACTTATTTTTCCGACACGTAGCAAACTTTTAAACGCTAATACAAAGGCACATTAAACAGGTAGCAGAATTAGAGCAAAAACAACAAGCTACGTGTATTTTGTTGTTGGGGTTTCACTCTAAAATGTCAAAAAAGGTAAACAAAATTTGTCATTGTAGAGTAAAATGTAAATAAAAATGACAGTTCATGGACTACTTCGAATGAAAAAAATCAAAATTGCAACCCTGCTGCTGCTACCTATTCAATGTGACTTGGCTAATACGCATTTGCATGTGTGCTAAAATGAAGCCAAGAGAGTGTGAGCCGCTGAAGCACAGCATTTTTTTTGTCCTCAAGCTAAAGGGTGACAAGTCATGCAATGCTGCTATATACATATGTAAGTATATGTATGGAATTTTAAAATATATATAGTCAACAAAATTATGGAATACTAGCTGATACCCGCGACTCCGTCTGCGTAGCTTAATGTTCGAAGGCTGTTTATTACTGATAGCGTTATTGCTAAATGTATCTCAAACTTAGAGATTTTCTATTAAATACGCATCTGAACTTTGTTACCAATCTACAGGCTTACTCAGGTAGCTACGAATATACAGAGATAATAAAAATTTTAGCTGAATAATTCGACTCATGAGTCACCTGGCGGACTACATCCGTGCCACTGGTCTAAGAAATATACTGTTAAAATTTGGTTGAAATCCGTTTGTTCGTTTTTGAGCCAAGTTAAGATAAGAAATTTAACTAAGCTTGACAAGTTCCTCTTTCTACAACATTTCTCGTTGACGATATCCTCTAAGATTTCCGAATTTACTGAAACTTTGCGTAAACTTTTAAGATTTCAGATTCATTAGACCACTTGACGTGGAAAGATTTTTTAATTTTTATATTGAGCTAAGCATTGCTACGTTCATTTCGATAGGCAGCAACAATCATCATCAATCAATATACTTATTTCTCAAAGGTATTTTTCTGTTACCAAACGATATCTCCCTTAATATTTTATGAAATTCAATGACTGAGACCTCATTTTGAAAAGGGGAAGCCCACGTACATACGTGCAAAAAATAGTCACGTTGTTAAAGTTTGATAATTTCTTAAAAAAAAAGTGTTTTTAAAATGATAAAAGCAGTGTATGCGGTCAATCCAGCTCCGTATATTCCACAATACTCCATCAAATTTAATGAGTGAAACACAATTTTGAAGGCCAGCTTCACTGCTTCAGGTGAAATATACAAACTTTGAAATGGGGTTGCCGTCTGTCTAAAATTTAAGAGAATAAAATATATATCAAATAAAATATTGCGATCGGAAGGCATTTAAATGCATTCTTATCCAGGAGTAGTAATTTTGAAAAGGGTTGCCAACTATCTATAATTTTAAATCTCTAAATATATAAAAAAAAGTTTGCCAAAAATAAAAAATTTCGGGAAAATTTATTCTATATAGATTCCGCATATGAATTTTCTGACTCTTAAATTTTTGTCATTATATTAAAATTGAAATGTTTGCCAAGTTCAAAATTGTATCAGTGCTAAAAAACTATGTAGATTAGGTTAGAGTGCGATGTAAATCCTTAGCGGTTCCATTTACAGTTTCTGGATAAGATGGAATTTTGGTCAAAAATACAAAGTGAGAACGAAGATAGTTCGATTATGCCGCCGATCAGAAGATGAAACATTGGCTCAGGCAGTCGCAATTCATCAATATTGATAATATTTTAAAATTTAAAACCCAAACTCGAAAATACATTTTCATTTTCAATCACAAGCAACAACGATTTTGAATAATTTAATTTTTTTATTTCCAGTTGTATATGATTTTAAAATGCTGGCGAACTTAAAAAAGTAATGGCCGTCGAATTGAAAGAACGGTTAAGTGTTTTAAACTCTTGGCAAATATGCGTTCCAGAGGACTTGATTATTGCAATTTTCTTTTGCGGGTTGGGGAAGGTCGACAACTCTCCTCAGACTGAAAAGCTAAGATACCAGAAGTCGATTGGGTATTTCAACCTTAGTCTGGTGTAATAAATCAAAAACATTTGAAGAATCGGGCAATTTTTGTTCAAAAAATGAGCACTGTACGATAATTAATAATGAAATGGTTAATATGTTGCCGGGTGTAGAAAAGGTTTACTATAAATAAGTGTCAAAGTCAGACCCTAGCAAGAGTTGTTGTTTTTCTAAAAGAAGATTGCTTAACGCATGGCCAGCTATACGAGGTATTAAAGTTAAGATTAACTACCAAAAGAAATGTACTGCAAATATAGTTTTTCATGAAGTACTTACATAAATAAATCTAGGTGTCTTTAGAAAAAATAAAAAAATATGTGTAGATTTTTTAGACAACGGAGTACCCCGATTTTCGATTTCTTAAAATACAATGACTGCTGACAACATTTTTACAAAATATGTCTGAATTTGAGAAAGCTACATAATTTTTTACTGGATACCAGTGCTTTAATACTTTATTTACATATACTTCAGATTAACATTATCTTTCCATTTGATACAAGGCAAACTTCATAACAAAGTTGTCTTAATAATGTAAGAGTACATTGAAAGCCTTTCGTTTGACAAACTTATTGCAATATTTGTCTCTAACAACATATTTATTTTAATACATTTTTAAGCAGGTGGCAACCCTCGAAAAATTGCATATTTTTGTGCAAAATGTTTTGTATTTCATATAGTTTGATAATAATTTTTGTATAAACATAATGCATACATACATATATTATATTATTTACCGTTTTTATTTAATTTTTTTAAATAGGTTGCAACCCTATTCTAAATGTATATTTAGGACAACCAAACCAATTGAATCGTTATCATTATCAATAGTTTTATTATGAACGTTACTAAATTATTTAAATTTAGAAAATGATTTGTTAAATGTAGTAAACTAATAATTCTGCTTATAACTGTCGATTACCGAATTAAATTTTTTTAATCCATATGCTTATACCTTCAAAAAAAAAAACGATAATTCTACTCAGCAGCGATAGAGTTTTCATATCTGCTTCTGATAAGCTGTCAAATTCATTACAGAAAGCAAAAAATTACTACCTAAATACAAAGCCTGCTACAGATGCAGATGTATACATAAAAATATAGAATATCTAAATGCTATAGAAATTGTATTGACTTACAACACCACACAGGCAAGCCTTTGGTTTTTGCAAATATTTGCAGGGTTAGAAAATGTTATATCAATAGAGAAAGCAAAATATTTTTGTTCAATTTTTGTGTATGTGAATATTAAAAATTTAATTCCTCTGCTCTAGCGAGGCGTTACGTCAATGTGTGTGGGTGAGTTCATTTCTCATGCGTGTATAACGCCTAAAGGCATGCGTCATTGCTACAGTTAGTTTCGAATTCGACTGCATTTCTGTGGTGTCAGGTTTAAAAGTGATAACTCCAGTTCACACTTGACAAAAGTGCCTCTTATGTTTTCTATGAAATATTCAAAACTTCGGCAACAAACTGTTATTGGTGCTTAACGAACCGGTTTTCGATATACCACATATTAAACATATAAGTTTCAATTTAAATCAAATTTAATTTAGTCAACAAAACCGAAAAATATCAAAAATGGAGTTTTCAATATTATACATAACACCACAGATTTTTATTACTATGCGTTTTCATATTACAAATAGAAGTTTTGGTTGCACATACACCCCATTTCATTTGAATAGGCACATTATTTTTCTTCATTACCCGATCTTAAATATATCTTTACTTTAAGGCATCGGGGAAGTTTGTCAACTTCAAGAAAGGTGAAGGTTATCAATTCGTCCAACTATTTTTTTTATGTATGTTACCTGATAACTTTGGACCACGTGAACCGTTTTCGATAATTCTATATCAATTTGTTTTAGTTCCGATCTTTTTTTTTGCTTATAAATTACTTATTACTAGTATCGCCCAGTTGTCGAAATTCGACCACTTCACTTTTTTCACACACACTTTCATTTTGCTTGTGACGCTTTTGAAGTCCATCAGCATATCTGGCCCATCTATCTGGCTAATATTAATAGCTAGAAATATCTTGGCACACAGTAATAAAAACACCAAAGCACATGCCGCACGCTAAGAAAAATATTTGGCGAGTTTTCAGGAAAACTTAAAATCCAAATAAGTAGGTCAATAATGATTTGGCTAATATTATTTCTAAGTACCAATTATCGCTCCCTCCGTAAATACAGTCTTCATTGAATTAAATTTCGAACAAAAGAACAATCATTAAAATCGGTTGAGAAGCATAGGAGCAGTAGGGAGGAATAGATTTGTATAGGATTTCGTTAGCGTAGTGATATATTAGATTATTATTGTTTTTATTATTATCTTTATTATTATTATTATTTTTTTTTTATCATTATTCATTGTTTACAATTAAAATTATAAAATAACATAAAAATTACTTGTTTTTAGTCCCAACTTGAATAATGATCAATTTTGCAAAAAAGTGCGGAAAATAAAGAATATCTTGACTAGATTGGTTTTTATGCGGCTTTTTATCAAACTATCAAACTACAGTGGAATCGCGATAACTCGTAATCTCGATAAGTTGAAATCTCGACAATTTGCAACAAAGTTCCATCCCTTGGATAACTCGTACGAAATGTATGTAATTTGGTCCCCCCAATAAATCGACTTTTTTCTCAGCCAAGCGTCCATTCGTCCATTTTCTTCCAAAATGCTGTATAACTTCTATTCCTTATTCACATCTATAACTCGTAACTGACGAAAGAGTAAGAAAACGCAAATTGCTTTTAACCGCTACTTTTGATTTTGGTTTCGCAAAAGTACTTTATAACTCGTAATGAATGAAATGAAAATAAAAAGCACAAGCTACATGTTGGCCACATTTTGTTGTTTTGCTTTTATCTGCGTACTTTCTGAAATTCAGTGTAAAATGTCCAAGGACGGTTGTAAACTCTGCCAATAAAAACAAAACAAAAAATTATAAAAGCTGTGCAAAATGTTGAAAAAGGAAGAAAAAAGAGAATCTTTGAAATTTGATATTTGATCTTCATTGCTCCCAAATACGAAATCTTATTAATAATGGAGATTAATCAAACGACGCTTCTCCTTTCGAAAATCGTCAAAATAATGACTGAATCCGTTGGAGCAATCAAAACTACGCTGGAGAAACCCACCACTTTCTAGTCCTCCATCCAATTCATACGAGGCGTTTACAATTTTACTCTACTGATCTTTGACGTTTTGCATTTAAGTATTGATGCCTTTTTCGAAATTTTCGGAGCAGAAGTGTTTAGACTCTAAACTTTAGAGCCATCCGTAATCTTACTTGCGGTGTCATAAACACTACCTTTCTTTCCTTTATTTTAATCCAGTATCAAGACAAGAAGAAACTGACTTCACAAAGGACGTTTGCACGTCGCGTTTGGGGTTGGGTTTCATTTTACGATTTTTTCATGTGATGCTGAGCGCTATCAATATTTGCACTTCTCTAATTTTATTTCCAACATATGTATGTCCTACAAAGTGCTGCTGCTTTACTCATTCTTGTACTTTTATAGTTGAAAATGTCTTTTAAATGTTGGTTGATTTTTTCGACAGGTTGGGAAGATGATTTACTTTGGAACGAAATTCACTCATCCCTTGTCAAGTTTTTCGAAATGGCACTTGACAAGGGATGACGAAAATTCGTTCCAAAGTAAATCGTCTTTTAAATGCTTCATAAGGCGCTTAGTAAAGTTGCATTAACTTTGATATACACACGAGGATGCTACCTTTAGTGCGCCTATGCAAGTAACGTAATTTTTATAGCACATTTTTAAATTGCTTAAGAATAAGTTAATAGTATAAAAATATGTTTGAAACAAGCTTTCTAAATATGAACCAAATTGGACCATGAACACGGGTTTTCCAAATGTCTCGACTCCTGCGCCACCTAGCGCATTAATTCATCTTTCATATTGCATTGTCATCGGATTATGAGCTAATGGCGTTTCCTTTCTACAAAAAATGTTACCTTTCCATTGCCATTGCTGTTTGAGCGAAGCGGGCAATGAAAATGTAATATTTTTCAGTAGAAAAGAAAACGCAATAAGTTTGAAGTTTCATGTCTCTAGCTCATCTTTGGTGAAATAGGACATACATACAAAGGCTTGTAATAATAAAAAGCCACATAAAACACAACGTATCCAGCATAGTTCCCACGTTTTTACCACTTTTTTTTGGTTCGGTTCTTATTAAAAATGAGCTTAAAATTAAGCTTCTCCGATTCCCACAAGCTCGAATCTTGAAAAAAAATGTGCATATTCATTCAAGTGAGTTAGGGTGTACATAAGGGTGGGTAAAAAAAAATCAAGTATTTTTTTTTTTGGATCACACACACGAAAACTAGTTCCTAGGTACATCTAGAAAGTACTTACTAAATCTGAGTTCTTAATATTAACGGGAAGATTATGCTCATCATAGTTTTCCATTTTCAATTTAGTCTCATATCAATAGGGTCATATCTTATCACCAATAGATCGTTAAACCAGTTGCATCGTCAATATTTATAGGAAATTGAATGCTCTACAAAAATGGTCTCTTATACTCTTTTCATAAATCTAACCATTTAAAGGATATTCAACGTCACAGATTGAAGTGTTTTAAGGAAAATAACTTTTTGATATGAATTTTGTAACTTACTAAAAAGTAATTATTGTCAAATGAGTTTCAATTAATTCTATATGAAATTGAACGCTCTACAAAAAAGGTCTGTTGTGGTTACTCGATTACTCTAACCATTTAGAAGATATTCGCAGTAGAATTCCAATGCCTACTGATTTTAATAGTTTTTTAATAAACATTTCCAATTTATCCATTTATTTTATGAATTTTGAGATAATTTATGATCTATTTCAGAAACAGAAGATTTTTATTTAAGAAATGTCATCAAACATATCAGTTGAAAAAAAAATTCTATTTCGCCATATGAAATTTTATAATTCAATACCATATTGATAAAAAAATATATTTTTTTTTTTTAGGTTAATTTATAAAAATTGACTTTCCTTGACAACTTGCAGTAAATATTGAAACTGGTCTTCAAGTACTGAGTAACAGAACTACCAACATTCGAAATTAATTCTTCAAATTCCCCAAACAAAATATATTCAATTATAAATTTTGTGGAAAAAAGAAATTTGAATGGCATTTTAAATAAACCCGTTGAAAAATATTGATTTACGATCCTAAATTGTGATAAAAGTTATAAAAAGAAAATATGGTTAAAAAACTGATTCTAAAGAAAAATATTCTCAAACAAAAGGTAAGACATTACTTGCAAACTGTCATTCTATCGAAATAATCTCAAATTCTCATGAATATTGTCAAAATTCATAAATTGAATGGATAAATTGAAAATATTTATTGAAAAACTATTAATATCAGTAGGCATTGGGATTCTACTGCGAATATCTTCTAAATGGTTAGAGTAATCGGTTAACCACAATAGACCTTTTTTGTAGAGCGTTCAATTTTCTATAGATATAATTGAAACTCATTTGATATGAGACTAAATTGAAAATGGAAAACTATGATGAGCATAATCTTCCCGTTAATATTAAGAGATAAGATTTGCTAAGTACTTTCAAGAGGTACCTACGAACTAGTTTTCGTGTTTCGGATTAAAAAAAAAAAATACTTGATTTTTTTTTACCCACCATAGTGTACATGTGTATGTATATAAAAATAAATGCATGTTGTGTGAGTATGTGCATGTTTTTCAGATAGTTTTTTGGGAAAATGTGTGTTTTGCTATAAAATCTTCTTACGATTGCTACAGCTTCAGTTATTCGAAAAAAACACTACATATTGTACTTGTAATTCTACTTAGATGAATTTTATGTTTTTTTGTAATAAAAGCAAGAAATGGTCTGAGTGCCATTTTTTGTGAAGTGGAAATGTGTCAGAAACCCAAAACATTAAGATTTTCACTGGCTTTAAGGCCAGTGTGCAGCTCTCACGAAGAGCAAAAACTCCATATAAAATGACGTACAAGAAATGGCTAAGAAATTTTCTTGTGTAAAGTGTTCTTGAGGCAGTACGCAGTTCTTAAAAAATTTGCTACGCTTTCTACTACGGTTTTCTAAAGTTTTTTGTGAAAAAAGAGCACAAAGCAACCCATGCTTGCAACAGAAATATATGCCCGTTCCATTATTTCTTGAGGAAAGAGTGATTCAACAGGCTAGTGAGGTATCAGATGTCCAAATTTCTTGGACACACACATGAAATAATGGCTATTTTTTCTTGACCGTTTTCTTAAGAGCTGCATACTGGCCTCTTAAGAATAAACAAACGAAATAACTGTATCTAGGGTCAAACCATCCAACCGATTTTTTTGTTCAGCTGTGGCGTGTAATCAACTAGTTGGCGCACCTGCTACAACCAAATACAACAACACAAATCAGCTCTTTTCTCCTTTGTGAATATGAATTTTATTCCTTGTATCTATTCAACCGTTACGCAAGCATATCTAAATCAATTTGCCAGTTGAGTCTATCCTGGATACCACTTCTTCGCTTGTCCACCAGTGCTTCACCGTGCCTCAAAAGTAGATTATGTAAAATCTTTATTGTTGCTTTCGTTATCTACATATAGACGCTTTTCATGACTGCGCCCAATAATTGAAATAACCAAAGGGAAAATCGAAAAAAAAACTCATTTTAAACTTTAAAGTTGCCACTTCTTAAATCTGTATGCGCCTTTGCGAAATACAGTATGTCGCGCCTATTATGGTATCTAAAATTTCGGGTCCCAGTCATAATCCGGTTGATATGGAATATCGCATACATTTATTTTATGCCTAAATTGTCCTGACAAATGGCCAGACAATCCGCATGCATACAAACGCACAAATGCGTCCCTGGGCTACATTGTCAGCCAGTCAGCTCAAATTACAGTTATTCATTGTAACGCTACAACAAAAAGTCAGTCGGCATTCAGCCATTCATCCGACATCTATCCACTCACTCGGCCAACAATTTGCCTCTTGGCAAATAATTACTTTCCGCGAAGAGCGTAGCAACAAACCGCCCAAAAAGGTTGCGCAAAGAAACTTTCGGAACGAAGCAAAACCAGCAACAAACCCAGCAGACATTATTTCGATAGCACCTGGAAGGCATATAACCGCCCAAAATAACTGAATGGCCAAATGAAGCGTTGCTAATGTACATTTCATAGCCACTTTCGCTTTCCCATACCTTTTACTGCTATTCACATTTCTACTTATCCTTGAGTCTTACCGTCTTGTAGCAATGCAAATTGTGCTGCTTTGCCAATCATTTTTCGCTTTTTATATGCAGGTACATATTTTTTTTTTCTGAAAGGCTTACTGGCGCATTTTTTTTTTTTTTTAATTTTTGCTGTCCAAGTACAGTTTATTGTGCTGAATCCCTTTTTTGCCTGCTGCTCTGAAATTTTAGTTTTTGCTTGTCATTTATTTTGCTTTTGATGTGGTTTACTCGCTTTTTCTGCTTACTATGCTTCCTCCTTCTTTTCGCTTGTTTCTCAGTGGCTAGCATAGTTTGATTTGTGGCTATTTGAGTCCTGTTAATGGCTTGTAACAGCTACTCTCGGTTAGCAACGCCTAATAGCAGGCAACACAGATTTTTACTGCTGATTTGTCTAAGCACTTAGTTTGCGTCAGAAAAAAGCTGTTTAATGCTGCTAAGAGCCTTAGATTACCAAAAACGCCAATCACGTTTGGGAGGAAACCGAAAAGTTTGCTAACCGAGCACCTCAGTGCCCTGTGAGCTTGGAGGCGGTAAAGGATGTAAAGTAAAAGCTATTTGTTTTAGGTTTAAACTTAAGTGAAAAGGAACAGCTGTTTTTGCTTGCCAATTGGTTTACACTCATACATCTGTACACGTTGTACGCTTCAAAATTAAATAAATTTCCATATTCCTAGTTCGGCTACTGGTTTTGTTGCTACGAGTATTACTGTTGGCGGTTATTGCTTCTCCTCTCTGAACAATTTGGCTAATTAAAAACGCTGCTGCTTATAATAAATTTAATGGCTCAAAATTTCGTTTACTTGTTGCAGGTAACCAGCGTAAGCGCTTTGGCAAAAATTTGACCTGTGTGCGTGGATTTGTGGCATTCTACGCTCGGTTGCTTGCGTTGAAAATTTGGAAATTGCTTACACGCGCAAAAGCACGCTTTCGCTTTTGTAAACAATAATTTTGAGCTTGAATTTTTTCCGCTGCTGTCTTTAACGAAAAATTATGCCAACAACTGAAATTTGTTTATTCTCGTGTTCATCATACATATTTGTATACGACGACATGTGTATGTACATAAATATGTAAT
>JAPVRG010207400.1:3110-16020 GCA_029783565.1 Rhagoletis cerasi | reverse complement strand
AAAAGGGACGAGTACACATGCGTCGGTACCGTCAACTCGTTTAAATTTTCTGTCTTCCTTTTGCCATTTTCGTTATTTCCCATTTAAAAAGCCAAAGACTTGAATTCAACAGAATTGAAGCGTGTGAAAGCAAATAGAAAACACAAAAGAGAATGAACAAGAATTGCTTTCAACTAGTTGAATCATGTAAAACGGGTGTATGATTTAAATTTTTTCGAACCTAGGTTGCGACGCTTAGAAATTATTTTAAGATTTTTAAATTTTCTTGAAAGCCCATATCTTGTGTATAGAAAAAAGTGGGTGTCGAATGGAAAATTTTTAGTTTTCATATTTTAAGGTTGGCCTTAATGTGTATGCATGCATACACTAACTTTGTTCTATATATTTTTCTATACACATTGAGAGTGTACCAATATGTGATTAAGTATATTAATTTTCCATTGATTCTTCAGCAAAGTTGAGAGAGAAATAAATTTGCAAACGAACTTCGTATAAACCGCTATATGGTAATGGTGGCAAACTATTGATGGTGTCAAGTATTGGCGATGGTTTTTGTTAAACTATCAATTGTGTCGATAGGCGCTTTCTGCCTAGTCTCTGACGAATACCTGCAAAATGCTCGCGAACTTTCCATAGTCACATGCAGTGTCATCTGGAAGGAAAAACATTGGTGTATCATACTTTAAAATCCGACTATAAATGCCGAAGATATGAAGAAAAATGTAATTGGGCGACGGCTAGAGTTGACCAAAAAAATTTTTTTTAAATGCTTTTCAAAAACACTTCATACGAGAGGGTGTGGGGCGAACTTTTTTTTTGCCTGTAAGGCGTGACGCTCTAGAGTAGGTGGTTGGTGTCGTGGGGGAGCCTTCACAAGCCGGACATACATATTTGTGGTATGTCGCAGTCGAATCAGAATAAATACGAGTTCAGACGACTGCAGTATCCACACCTTTATTGAGCCAGAGTTACGTGGGTCTCTCGCTGCAGCTGAAGTTCTTGATCTACTATGGGTGGCAATTGGGTTCCAATAACGTCTTTCATGGGAGGAAAGTAGTTGGAGTTTCTGTGAATGCTGTTTATGGCTTGTCGGTACGCCGTTGGGTACAGTGGCAGAGTAACGTGTGTCTTGATCGCGTCCTCCCTGACGTGGCTGGGAAGAGACTCTGCCTCAAGCAAGTGCCTGTTCTTATTTTCATTGCCGTAGCAGCAGACCAGAAACTGATTGTTGTGCTCCCTAACTAACGGTCTTATGTGAATATATTTGGTCAGAACTCGTCAGCTTGACTGCGGGCTTCATATGTATGAACATACTTGAACTGCAGCAACAAGGCGGCCAATTTTCCGAAAAGGCCCAGTCCTTCACCGGTTAAAATTTGACCGGTTATAATAGGACATTTGCTTGCATAGAAATTTTAACCTCCGACCAGTTCCGAAGGAACGGGTCTAGAAATAGACGAAAAGTACAGTTTGGCAGTGACAGGGTGGTGTTGTCTTGCAATTCAATAAAAAATATTTTAAAGAACACCACCCTGGCTTTGATTCAAAGTGAACATTTAAATACATTTTTACATGCGTGGCTGAAGCTCAGTGCGCAGAGATGCTTGCCACTATTTGTTAGCTTTCAGTAGGGTCCGAAGGGGTTGTGTTTCCGAAATATGAAAAAGCATCTATGAAGTGCAGAACGCAGTCGTATTCCAACGAAAAAAATTTGCACTATTGGACTAGTCCAGGACTATCGTCTGATGGCCAGTGTTGAGTGGACCGGTCCCTTTCCAAGACATGCCATTGCTAAAAATAGCAGTTGAAACCATTGGCAGGGGAATTATGAGGGGCTAGTACTGGTAACAATTGAGACTATCTGGGGGCTAGCCTAGGGTGAGTACGAATTGCTGCAGGGTATGTACATATGCCACATTCTGTATACCTATGAGTACTCGTATAAATAAAGTTGATTAGAAATTTAGCTTAGCTTCAAGCATTCAATCAGTGCCCTGTCCCCACTCACCCTCTCTCCATCATTTGCAAGCTTAACATCTTTAATGCGAGCCATCCACAATAAATCCAAACACCTCTAACCATTTCTTTTCTTCGCTATTAACCTCTACCTCAGCCTTTCTAATAGTCGAAGTATTCCTGCTCGGTTTGTTAGTCTCAGCCTAATTTTTCATGACACAGACAGTACGCGCAAGTACTTGAACTATTCAAACACCTTATTTGTCACATTTTGAAGAGGGTACATACTATTTTGTAAACAGTGTTGCAGTTTCGTCGGCTCAGTCGTGCGTTGAAGTTGTAAAATTGATTTTATAGTCTGCAGCATAGACAATTTGCATGGACGTCCTAAAGCTTTTATTTTATCACTTTCACTTGTTCATTGCAGACACTTGAGCGTGTATTGCTAGACAGCTTGTTTATTTTCTAGTACCTATTTTTTTGCTTATTTGCCTTCGTTCTCTTTGATTTGTGTCATTCTTGTAACGGCGTTTTTTTCCGATGCTATTTGTCAAAAAGAGACTGACGTCTAGGTCTTCCAACAAATAATGTTATTGAAGGTTGCGCTAAAGTTTATGAATATGTGTATGTATGTATGTATATTATACTACTTCGCATATTTCTGTGATTCCCCCTACTTAACCCTTTCGGCCTACCTTTTCTACGCTACGCTTAAGTATCATTTCTAATACCCAATTTGTAAGTGTCAGAGATTATCATTTGCTGTGAGTGTACATGTTTTAGCAGACATTTTCGCTGCTATGGCTGTTGTTCTTGTTGCTGGCTTTCACTAGTCTAACATGTTTGACTTATGTAAATCTGTGTACATACGTACATATGTGTGTGTAACAGTTGTTAATTTGAAATGAACTACTTGTCGTTGCGTGAAGGCACCGTTTTTCATAAGAACCCCAACTGGCAAACGGTATCGGAGAAAAAGGGTTGGTTTATTTATTGTTACATGAAAAGGTATTAATTTACAACCCTCCGGAAAAGCTCTAGGCTTAATTAAAGCAAATTGGGTGGCCACAACTAGCTGTTAGACATATTTTGCATGAGGGTTTGATTACTTTTGCAGTAAAGGTGATAAATAAAGGAGCTAGTAGTGTATAGATTCTATCAAGAGCATAAACATTTTGGCAGAAGTATTTTAATTAAGATGAGAGAAAAAGTGAGAGTATAGGATAGGTTAGGTTAGGTTGAAGTGGTTGCCTGCATCCAGTTGAGGAGAGAGACACCCTTATGCACGCCAAGTGGACCGTCGAGGTACCGTTTGCGTACGTTACCGTTCGCTCACATAAAAAAATAATTTTATAAATAAAATGCGAAAACTCATGAGTGCCTGAGTGCTGCACTTGTATCCGTCAGACAGCCAAAGTATTAATGGTGAAATGAGCGTCTTCTAGTCCCCGCTAGCGCAGAACAATGACAAAGATAGTGCTCCCTCATGCCGAAATCTACGGAAAATCTATGGCCGGTAGTCCCGTTCTACCTTCCCATTAAGTACTGGCTACGGTCACGAGCCTGAGTAGAGGATGGTCTAGACTCATAAGTGAGTCGGACCTACCTCTGTAGCAGCTGGATCAATTTGTCGCGTCGTCCTACAAGTGGGTTAGTTAGTTACTGCGGTACCTAAATTGGCGCGTCAAGCATCACAGAACTGTCAAAAATCTTCATGTCCATAAAATTTGTATGAAGGATCCCACAATAACGCGGAGTGGAAGTGGTAGCATACGCAGATGATGTAGTGGTGACGGTATCAGGTCTTTTCCCCTCAACGATAAGCGAAATCCCAGCAAAAAACAACTGATGCTGTTTACCAAGAAAACAAAAATACCACAATTCAAGCTTCCCTTCCTTAATAGAACGACACTCGCATTGTGCTCGGAGGCGAAATACTTTGGTGTCGTATTAAACACCAAACTAAACTGGAAGACAAATATAGAGAGGCGCGTAAACAGAGCCTACACAGCCTATTACACAAGCAAAGGAATATTCAGCAGGAACTGGGGATTAAGGTCAAAACTTGTTTTCTGAATGTTCACGGCTATAATACGACCAATACTAACTTACGGGACACTAGTTTGGTGGCCAGCACTAGATAAACAATGCAACATCAGGAAGTTAAGCAGTATACACAGAGCAGCTTGTGCAGGTGCTACAGGAGCAGTTAAGTCGTGTCTATCTGATGCGCTATCTGAGGGCGCTGCAGCACGGTCATAGTGGCATTTTTGACAAGCGTATCGAATCAGGGAAACCATCAGATTATATACCTTCTACGACAGACTCCAAGAAAAACTTTCAGGTGAAGTTTCCTTCTAGACGGGATTGGAGTAGGGGCAGGATAGTCGAGAAGAATTCTACTGAAGTCTATACTGACGGGTCCAAAATTAAATGCGATGTGAGTGCAGGGTGTTCTCCGAAACATTGGATGTCTCTCTCACGTTCCGACTACCGAACTTTGCTAGCATCTTCCAAGCGGAAGTACTGGGAATCGAAAGGGTCTGCAGATAATTAGAGAGGAACTGCGTAGGAGTGCGAAAAGCATACATCTTCTCAGATAGCCAGGCGGCACTTCTAGCACTTGCCTCACCGGTAGCCAATTCCAAAATAGTCAGAGATTGCAAATGTGCGTTAAGCTCGACGGCCGAGTTAATAGACATCTCCCTCATCTGGGTTCCCGGCCATAGAAACATACACGGAAATGAGAGGGCTGACGAGTTGGCTAAGGTCGGAGCATCTCTTGATGAATCCGAAGCAGAGACAACAAACTGTCCATTCAGACTTATCAAAAGACAACTGCATTTGCAATTCTTTTGGCTGATGGAGGTTGGAACAACCTCCAAACCAGCAAAACTGCGAGGAACATATGGCCGCGCTATGGCAAACCAAAGACAGAAGAACTTCTAAAGAGGTCGAGGAAAGATACAGTCAAGATAACAGTCACGATAACAGGACATTGGCCAAATGGCGAACATACGCCTAAAATGGGCCTTCCGTACAACCCTCGGTGCCACAGCTGTGATCTTGTGGGAAGTAAAGAAACGATCCTACACTATATTTGCGAGTGCCCAGCATTGGCACAAATAAGGCATGACACACTCGGGAGCTTTTTCATCCAAAATCTTAGGAAGATCTCCAAATGTAACATTATCAGATTCATCGAAAAATCCAAATGGTTTGATGAAACCGAATCATGAGAGCAGAAAAACATCAAAGATCCCAGAGTAAGCGTATCAAAATGGGGCTATAAGCATTAATTGGGTCCCGGGTATGTGCTCAGGCGACGCTTCTACCAACCAACCAACCAACGCGGCGCTAACGCTGAGCAAATAAATTTTTCATTTATGGCAGGAAGTTACATGTTGAAGTTGGGTGCGGCCTCTACTTAAAAAAGTGGGGCAAACTCCTAACCTTTAGAGCAAATATTACTTTATTTATTTTTGTTTTATTGGTGGAAAGGGGATAGTGCTTATAACATCGTGCGACAGTAAATTTTACAAGAAAATCAATATACTCGCAGAACTAGTGACCAAATATAGCATAAATGCGTTTTTAGTTTTTCTCTCTGACGTCAGAATTTTTTTAAAGGGTCTTTGAAATTTCAAAAATATGATTAATTTAAAAATTTTCTTTTAAATAACAGTGCAATGTAGAATAGCAATATGGGTATCAAATTAAAGATAAAATTCCGTAGAATTGAAAAGGGCTAAATATTTGTATGCATAAAGCCGAAAAGGTATTGAAAATGTCCCTTTAAAATTTTACCCTTGAATATCCTTGAAAATTCTCAACATATATTTTTGAAAAGACTAAACGTTAAAGACTAATATACACATGACCACATCCTTGAATTTTATCCCTACCATTTTATTAGGTTAAAAAAATAAAAATTATTAAAAGGGCATTTTCAATTCCTATTCGTCCTTGTGAAAAAAAATAACTTTTTATCCTATTATTTATTGGCCGTAATTTTCATGTGGCATCAAAGAATATACAATATCTATTGAAAAAAATTTATTTGTTTAATTTTTGCAGAATTTTCTCTTTCATTTGGTACCCATATCTTAATTCTACATTGCACTGAATTTTTAAACAAATTTTTTGAATTATTCATACTTTTGAAATCTCAAAGTCCTTTAAAAAAATTCTGACGTCAGCGAGAAAAACAGTAAAATAAAGATCTGACCAGCAATCGCCTTTTTAATGAACTTTCATGTGGCAAGTTGAGCAACTCCCAAATAAAGAATTCACAAACCGCAATCACGAACTAAAAACTAAATGTGTATTGCTACATCAAGCGGTCCGAGGTAGCGGCTTTTTGCAGAAAATCCGGTTTCAGGAGTTCGCTGAAGAAAACGCCCGCACTAAGACGTATCATTTCGCTATCGCAACTTTGCCTTAGTTTTGTAAGACCAATCTTTGCTATTTCAAATTGAACATTGCTCTTTATCTATTCAAATCTCTTAAATAAGCTTGAAGTTACTAAATTACACCACGTTGGTTCTTTTGGTTCATCACCTGGACAATATCTTCACAATATTCATAGTCTTGACTTCTCTTAAAGCATCTGTCTACAAGTATGCAACGTCAAGTGACTAGTAGTTTTGTTGCTTACTGTATGCAATTCCCCAGTTGGCATTTGCAAAAGGGCTTCTCAAATAAATCCCTTACCAAATGAGGCCACATGGAAGCCTTTCCCAGAGTAAGGAAAATTTAAGGCCTTGACAAGTGAAACATCTCATGCAAAAAAGAATGAGAAGCAAAAGTGTTGCTCTCTGCCAATGGAAGGACTAGAAGTGTTTCTAGAAGGAGTTTCAGGCCCTTCTTTTGCCAACTGGGTCAATTACATTTACATATATGTAAGAATGTATTGTCACATCTCTGTGCTATATCTAGAAATCGTTTGCTTTTTTCGCATACTTGTACTAATATCAGAGAAAAAGCCACGCACGAGACTTATTCATCACGGCATCGCGCGATCATCATTAAAACTAAACTTTATTCCTTTATGCGAACTTTTTCTTAGAAGTCAAAAGCTCTTAAATATATCAAGAAATAGAAGCACCAGGCTGGAAATTTCTAACAATGCGTAAACAACACAAGTAATAAATTAAATTTTATTATGCACACAAAACTTTGATGTGAGAAGAATTATACCACCACTCGCATTTCAAATACTTTACCACTTTCACACAACCTTGATTACTTCTCTGTCCGATAACTCAATTTTCAACTTATCGAGTAACTTTCTAATTCAAATAAATCTAGAAATTTTCATTTGATATTTTGTTTATTTTGCAAATCTATTCACAACTGTTTTGTGCTGATTTACAATAATTTTTCTTACATTTTGTTTTGCGCAAGCGGGTAAGCGCTGAATCAGAGTTTCTTTTATGCACTTATATAAGTATATACATACTCCCCTTTTACACAACAAATTTAGTAACTTTTCATAGGAAGTATTTCAGCAACATACCATTACCCTTATCTCGTTGCTCTTCTGCATTGTGTGCGGTTGCAGTTGTGATTTAAGTGCTTTATTGCGGTCATAAATCTTATTAATGCCGCAACTTGCCAAAGCAATTCCCATTACACTCACACATGGTTGAGCAATTGCCATATTCATGTCCACGTCCATTTGGCATTTTGTATTACTCTTTACAGAACTAGATTTGTTGCTGAATTTGTCGATTATTTTTATTTATTTTTGTTTTATTTTTAACTAAGGACAGCCAACGCGAAAATGTCAGGTACCAACCCTCGAAGTATCATAAAAACTTTGAACTTCCGCTAATAAAACTGTGTAGTCAATCTGGCACGATTTAAAAGAGGCACACCGAAAACATTAACGGCCATAGAAAAAAATACCAATCGATTCAGAAAAGTGTTGTGAATAACATATCCTAAGTGTACTATCAAGCGTGACTGGGGGATTATTTAAAGTAATGAAAAACTAAAAAATTGTGTCCAACTCAACGCCAAGAACTCTGCGTCAATTCAATACATTAATCAAAAACCTTAAGATACTACATATATTGTATTTGTTTTTGGCACCAAAAGACAAATTGATACCTAGAGTATCCTTGGGCAGAAATTACGTCGTTAGATTTCCTGCAAGGGAACAATGGAGAGATACAGACACTCTCTTGGGAAGCTCGGTGAAAACTTTCTATACCGACGGCTCAAAGACTGAAAACGGTACTGGAGCTGGACGGAAACTTCAGATGCTTTACCACTTTAGGTGCAATGACAACGGTCGCACCTCTTCAAAGTTAGTCCAGGAATGTAAGTTGGGGCTGAACTCCGTTACAAGAGGGAATGAGCTTGAACTTGTTTGGGTGCCAGGGCACTGTGGTGTTCAAGATAACGAACTGGTTGATGAATTGGCGAACTGCGGTTCTCTGGAGCGCCCAATCGGACCGGAGCCAATTTTAGAGCCAAGCATAGCGCAAATGATCGGGTGCATCAAGGATCTCATAAACAAAACTCGTGAGAACCGTTGGTGCACTATAGACACTTGCAAAATAACCAAGTGTTTCCTGAAAAGGCCTGAGTGGTAGCAAAATTTCTTCTCAGACAGAGAAGGAGTGATCTACGAGTCCTGGTAGGACTGATTACGGGGCACAATCCATGGGTACGACATATGGTCACCATCGGCATCATCGACGATCCACAGTGTAAATCATGTTTGGAGGACGAGAATAGTACAGAAAACTTTCTCTGCCGCTGTCCGGCCTTCGCCAGACTCAGATGGTAAATTTTTGGGTCGGATGTACTGAGAATGGACGACGTACATTCTATTTCCCTCAACAAATGGCTAAAATTCATAAAGGAGTCTGGTAAGTTTGCAGAGGAGCAATGAACTCCTACCCCCACCTACATATCCCTTTCCACTAAATCCTGTCTCTTGGCATTAAGTACAGTGGGCAATTCTGCCCGAGTGCTTGGACAAATTTGTTTTTGGTTTTTCCGGCCACCCACAATTCCATTCCATTCCATATTCAAGAGGAAGACATTTTCTACAAAATGTCAGCGGAAAGTACTGCGCTCGACTTATCACTTTCACGTTATCAATTGTTATTATTTATTAGGTTTCATCAAAATTAAGGATACTCCTATATGGCTCTCCCACGGCACCCCATTCGTAATCCCCGCTCCAATTACCTTTCGAATTATGTATTTCGTCATACAAAATTGTATGAGCTCATTTGTAGGCAATTCAGATCCAATTACCATGCGAAATTTATTGAACTCAGCTCGCAGAGAAAAATATAATAGAAAAACTCATAACAAAGAAAGGCAGGAAATGAAGGAAAAAATAAAAAACAACAATCAACAGACATCGAATTAAGAATGTGCCTGTGTGAATGGGGTAATTCATGATAGTAATTGGGAGAGCGAACAAAGCGTATGAGTAACCTTATTTCCTGCTTGAATTTACCATTCGATTACGCGAAAGTGATAAGTCGGAGCGTATTACTTCAATTATGTAGAGAATTTCTTCCTCTTACATTAAATGAGCCAATATTTTTTATAAAGGACCATCAAGAGGTGCGGCATCCAACGGTAGCAGAACATTTCTATGCCCAAATGCCTCAAACACCATTCAATATCGTACTCATGCTTTCTATACAGAAACCCAAATAGTCGGTTCACGGTGTATTAATTTTTTTACTTTTTGTACAAGAACCGATTTCGAACAGCTTAAGCTTGGCTTCGTATTTCGACGCAACGTTTATGACCGACTTAGTTAAAACAACATTTCACAGTGACAAGGGGTGGACTTTTATTGACATTAAGCCTAACTAAAATAATCAACTCACTCTTTTCGAGCTAACACATGCCTTAAATGGTAATAAATCAAGCGTGTAACTTTTTAGCATGTAATTCAATTTTTTGGCGGTGATAGATTATCTTAGTGCGAAAATGCCGAGTGGACACTTTACATAAACTTTCAACAATTTGTGGTGACTGAGCACGAAATATATAGAGCAGATCTCGAGTCAGAGAAATACCTTGCTCACCTCGGTGGTCGAATAGTCCATATAGTCATGACTCATCAGAATGCACTCGGTAAAGGAGAGAAGACAAAAGAACTTTATTATTTTCCTACGCACTTTTCTGGCTGAGACTTAGTTCTTTCGGGTTTCTGAGCAACTTGGCAGCATATCCTACTCGAAAAATTGTCATCTAAAATATATTTTTTTACGTATTCTCTGTGACGAGCAAAACACTTCTGCATTGGCTCAAAGCATTTATCTTAGCATCCATGCCACCCCAAATTTATACCTCCAAAAAATTTGTTTTAAACGCATCAATCGTTTGATGTTCGTGGGGAAAAAGTACGCAAAACACACTTTATAGGGAAGAAAATGCACAACACCGTCCGCAAAAAAAATCTCAAAAACAGCGGTAAGTCCTAGCTACCTCAAAATTGTACTTTAACTTTTAATGGGCTACAAAATTGCATACTCGAAATCTTTCAAGGAATCTAATTAAAAAGCTTGAAATTTTTACGAAAGTTTTTGATATTTCTTTTTAAATATACACAATGTTTAAAGCTTGGACTTATGCAGTTTTATTGTTAAAGAATAAACTACTTATATTAAAAAAATAGCTAAATTTATATACCAAAATATAAATTGTTAAAACTTGTAAACATGTAGTGCGTTTATAATTTTGACAAGGGGGATGTGTATTCCACAAATTTTATGATCTCCATTTGCCAGGGACCGAAAATAATCGTTAAATACCATGATTTTTATTTTTTGATCAAAAAATAATCGTTATTATATGATTTTTGTGTTTTCGATCAAAAAATAATAGTTATTTTATGACTTTTATTTTTTCGATCAAAAAATAATCGTTATATTGGATTTTTATTGCTTTGATCATTTTTAACCGTTATAACGGTGACTGAGTTTTTATGACCGCTTTAAATCTTTTATGATCGAAAAAATAAGGATGAAAAATAACGATTATTTTTTGATCGAAAAAATAAAAATCATAAAATAACGATTATGTTTTCATCAAAAAAATAAAAATCATAAAATAACGATTAAATTTGATCGAAAAAATAAAAATAAAATTTTAAAGGTTAAATTATGATTTTTATTACAAAGATCATAACCGTTACGGTCCCTGCCATTTGTACATGCGATTGAAATTGTATGTGAAGAAATAAAAGTTTTTTTCACGTCACGATATCTTAGTAGAATAGGCTGCCTTAGACCAAATACACCCTCGAATATTTTCTAATCTCCAACAATAGCAAGCGTGTGCATAATATTCTGACGCACTATATATTTACTAATAACTTTAGCAGCCGGACAATATTTCAAATTTCTATAAAAAAAATTCTGCAAAAAACTCCAAAATGTTTACACTTGTTTACACAGCTGGCTGCCCGCTCCGTCGCAGCAGCGCGCAGAAATCGACAACTGCACGCAGTGATTAAATTTATTGACACTTGGCGCAATATGTTGACACTTTTCGATTGTGTGTAGGCGCGAACGAAATAAAAGAAAGCAAAAAACAATTCAAGGAAAAAGTTTTTTTTTGTTTTTTGACTGGGGACTATGCTGAAATCGCTCACAGATGTAAGTATGTATGTACGTATGTATGTGCGTATATGTACTTATTTATATATATATATAGGTATGTATGTACATATTTGTGATTGTACAAATGTTCGCTTGTATTTTTATTTGTGGTCAATTGCGTTTCTATTCAATTATCGGTTATCGCTTTCGACGCCGCTAAAGCAATATAGACATACACATTAGCTAAAGCGCCAAAAAGTGGACACTTCAAAGAGTACTTTGCCAGAAATAAGAAGAAAATAAATACTGTGCATAAGTACGAAAGTGTTTGCGTGTGGCTTTTGCTTAAATTAAATGCACAAATTAACTATGCGGCTGGTCTCGACGTATGTACGTACGTACATAGTTAAGGATACTCATACGCCCCGTACGCCAATGGGAATTTTTTGTTTGTAAATCAAGGGTCGGCAAAGCTTACTCGTGCGAGCAGTACGCTCATCACACGTATTCTTACGCTCAGTGAATCAGTCGTTGATCAGACAGCAACGAAACAACATGGGAATTGGCTGTTGCTGATCATTTTCTTGTGCACAGTGATATATGTGCACTTAAATGACTGAAGAAAAAATTGTATGATTCCAAATGCGTTAATGTAATGTCTTCGGTGTCCTAGGGCCTTGTTTAGGTTTTTTAGTGGAATTTAAGTTGCTTTTATTTATTTTAATGAGTTTAAAGTTTGCAACCACTTTTGATTTTGAAGTTTGGTATGAGGATAATTTCAGTTCCAGTGCCACTGTTTCTAAAAATCATATGGAACTTTATTTGTGCAGATTAGTGGAAGAAGCGATGTTTTCTTTTTTGATAGCAAAATTTTGGCACTTTTCGATCTTTGTCTTAAATAAAAAAGTTTAAATAATATTTTTCATTTATATAATAAAAAAGGAATAAAAATCATTTTCCTATGGAATTGGCAATGACAAAAATTTTATTTTTAATTGTTTTTATAAACATAAGAAATTATTACATTCTGGAAATTTTATTATTAAAAATATTTATTATTTCAAATATAAAATTTATGTTTACGCAGTTCAAAAGTTGTTTTGTTTGTCCTAAATGCTTGAGTTTTACATCAGTCGTAAAAATTATTTTACTGTTTTGTAAATAAAAAATCTTCCTTCACAAAGCAGTAATAACTTTCTGACGTCTGATGTAAAACTTTATTATATAGGACAAACAAACCAACTTGTGAGTTACCAAAGTTATTTTATAAAGGTTTATTTAATTTTATTGGTATACAATGCAAGGAAATATTCCTTCAGAGTAATTTTCTTGTTTGGCCGTCACTCTTGTTTTCTCGCCCTAGTTTTTAG
>JAPVRG010207389.1:0-11835 GCA_029783565.1 Rhagoletis cerasi | reverse complement strand
CAATTTTTACTCGATTTATCGTGTGCACAGGGGACGGATGAGCGGACAGACAGACATGGCTTAGTCGATTTGTATTTTCAAACAACCGTTATGTGAACGAGGTTAACATACCCTTGTGCACAAGTGCGCTCGGGCATAAAAACGCTACTTAGGATGAGCCTGCCTAAAACTATACAAGAATTCTGATTAATATATAGAATTTAAAACAATAAATAACGGCAATCATTCGCACTTGATTGGAGTAGGTTGTATAAGGAGATGGATAAGCAATAAGAGTTTATGAGGTGTGCATAGCTCAGTGGTTAGCGTTGCTGGCTTTGCACATCGTTGATGCTTGTTCGATCCCCGCTGAAGTCTAGAAAAATAGTCTGTTGAGGGGATGTGATGATCGCGATAACACTGCTGAATTATATTACAATAATAAAAGAAAAAATTAGGAAAAGTTTTTAGATCATTGTTATATGTTTTATTAAATTAAAAAGTGAAAAGGATTTGCAGAATTTCATAAACAAAAGCATGAAATAACACAAAGAATTTACAGAAAAAATCATTTTGTAAATGCTCCAATATGTTTTTTTATGATTTTTGCTTGCATTTTAAGGTCAAACAACTCTAAATATTGCAGGAATAGCGAAGAAAAAGTTTGAAAACGTGTTGTCCCTACGCGCGGAGGAAGTTCAATTGCTTTCAATTAATTTCTAGTTCGTTTCTTACTGTGGAGACTTATCGTTATTAAACTTGATCTTAACTTCAGCATTAGCCTTTGTCTTTGCTTAAGCATATTCACTCTCAAACCCCGAAGGCGCTGTTGAACTTTCTGAGTCATTTAAGTTTAGATGAAGTATTGTGAAGAGTAGAGGACACAATAGATCTCTAGGTCGCGGTGCGCGGTGCTTACCTCATTAAATTATCTATCTATCTATCTGGCCTTTGTCTCTGCCCTTGTCATTATTATTATTATTATTATTCATCATTGAATATGTCTATGATTTACAATCTTACAGACTAGAAAAGGCTACAAGTGTTACAAGATGACTAGAGTGAGTACACTTATGGGCTTTTTTCGTCGACATGCCGCAGAATTTTCAAACCCCTTTACGCTCAAACTTTAATATACTTGCTTCGTCAGATCTAAACTGGAGACCTTTCGTGCAATCGCAAATCTACCGTATTGAACGTATTCAAAATGTGTTTCTTCGTCTTAGTCTCAGGTCACTTAACTTTAGTGAACCGATCTCCTCGTATAAAGCTTGGTGCCAATTAATTAATCTTAAATTGTTAGATACCCGAAGAACAATTCTGTCTCTCTCTTATTTGTATGACATATTCGGGGTAATGTTGATTGGTCTTGCCTCCTAGAACAAACAAAATTTAATTGTCCAATAAATAAACTTCCGTTATTCTCCGATTTTTCACATTGTCAGGCACGGAACTAGATTTTTTCGCGCAATGCACCCCTTTTGTGGTCTTTGATTGAATTTAATAACCTTGATTTGGTCTCAAATGGTATTTTAGACTTTTCACTCCCCAAGCCAATTTTTATTCAAATGCTAAATGATTTGTTAACCTAACTTAAGTTTTAGTTTTCATCATTCACAAGTCTGATAGAATCATGTGTTCATTAGACTAAATAAATAAATAATACCTCCTCTACGTAGAAAATTTAGACCAACTGCAAAAGCATTTTAATAAGTCTGCCATTTAAGTATTTTAACAATCAATGTTTCTGATATTCGAAAATAATAATTGCAGACAATTATGGCGGTTTTGAGATGACTTTTGAAAATATAAAAACAAAATTCAAATGCACATATGTATGTATTTCAGCAAATTTGAAATTTTAATATTTTACTACTTATAGTATTAGAAGTCCGCCTTTATCAGGGCAGACATTCTCTCCGGTAATAACATATTCGATTCCAAAGTATGATACACGGTAGAAAAGATAATTTTGAATACTGTATATCTTTCTCAGAACATTTTACCCTAGATTTAAAAATGTTATTGGCATAGGAAAGGGTTTGCCGTCGCAGTTAATATGAATTTTAACATATTTTCTAAAACCGTTTCTATTCGTTTTGGGCAAGATTGGTATGGTGGACGTTTAAATGCAACACTATGCCATTTTTTGACCCCTTAGGGAGATTCTCTATGTTCTGCAAAACCCTTGCACGGCGTAAGGATTGCACGATTTGCAAAGATTCCCTATCCTTGCAGTAGCACTGTACACGTGATAGAAGTGAAATTTCTTAAAAATTCGTAAAAATTAAGAATAAGTGAGATTTATTGTGGGAAGCACAAATTTAGTGTCAAATTTGATTCTCGGTACAAAAAGAAATCTTTTGGTACAGTGCAATAACTTAGTTGTAGAACATTTCCTTCATACTGAAATTTTCAATGACAGTTTTCATCAATAAATGTTATCTTCGCTCCCTGTTAAAAGTTGTTATTGGTTTTTACTGGATAGTGCGTACAAAAATACAACTATTACCACGAGTAAGGGCGTCAAAAACAGGCGAGGTACGGTACCGCGCGATTTAATACCGTATGGCATGTTGCTCATAGCACGCTACTATTTCTCCCAATTGCTGTATATTATTGTGCCGCAGTGTATTGTAATTCCGATATTCCATTTTTTGAGTGCTCCTAAGTACAGCAATGGTATAAAGCAACGTATATCGTACGATATTGTACCGCACCGTGTCTTTTTGAAGACACATAAACACACAAACGCGCATTGGCTGGCTTCCCTGTAGTAAAATGTGGAGACAGTCTGGCAAAGCGTTAGATCCGAACTACGTCCCTGCAGTATAATTTAGAGACTGTCTGTCAAAGCGTTAGTTCCAAACTACATATTTCAGAACTATCTCTGAACTAGTGCAAAACGGCTGCAGAGCGGGGCAGTTGAAACGTCGATGAGGTAGTTGCGCTGTCGTCAAAGTTTCTCACATTTAGCATGTCGAAGCTGAGAAGTAAATGTACAAATTCTCACTTATCGTACAATACGAAAGTAGCTCCGCGAGAAGACCTTCGTCTCTAACATCGTTGGTCGCGAGTTAAAATTGCCGTGGAGGCAGTTGTGAGTTTTTAGATTTAATAAATTTAAATAGCCTCGCTTCGCTTGAAAATTGAAGGGAAAATTATGAAATTCAATAAAAACAAAATGGGAATAAAAATAAATAAAAGCAAAACAAAATACAATTTGTAAAAGAACCAAAAAAATATGCATAAATACATTTTTTCATACAAAACGTATTGTCCCAAATCTGTCCAAAATGGAACCAGTTCAGAACGAGTTCGAAAGTTCTGCAGAGGGGGCGATTTCCACTTCGTAGGACATCGCCATGTTAAAAAAGACAGTTGAAAGCATTTATTTAGGATAGGTGAAGAACCAGTACCGTCCTTTTACTTCGGCAGAGCTATCACACGTACAAACAAACCCTGCAAACCAAAGTTCCCGAAATCTTAACGAAATCTTTAAGAATATCGGATATTTGTTCCGATTTTTTTAAGAATCTTTAAAGAAAATCATATGAAGCAGTTGACACGAACTCGTAAAGAAATTTTTATACGATTTTTTAAAAGAAATCTAAAAAAATTCTTAAAGAAATCCGAAGAAGTTCCTCATATCACAACGATTTTCTTCCGAAATTTCGTAAGCAAATTGAAGTGTGCACAGTAAATTTCATCTTAGAAAATTCGGCAAAAAATCGGAAAGGAAATATTGATTTCTTTACAAATTCTTTAAGATTGTGTCATCGCCCCCTAGGAATTTTCACTTCAAAAACACACGCAAAAAAATTATATGCAAAACTTAATTTGGCCCTTCTAAGCTTGAGAAGGAAACCCATTCGAATTTAGTGTCTACATATTGGGTAACAAAAACGATATCAACTTTCTACAGCGATCACAAGCCGCAAAAAGATTTGTTTTAAGTCTTTCCTCTCTCCATTAACAAAATAATATTTGCAAACAACAAAAAATGAATTTAATGTTATGAATTTTTTCGATAAAAACAATATTGGGTCAGGAAATGACCCAAATATATTATCTATAATTTGATGTTTATTAATTTTGTACATACAAAAGTTTAGCCATTCATATAAGAAACACACTTTTTTTTATTGACGGGGTGTAGCTCATTTTCTTTCATTCGAATAAAATTTAATGGGTTACAAAACTGCATACCCAAATTTTTTCTAAAGACTCTGTTTAAAAAGTTTGAAATTTTTATTTAAATGGGCTTGTTATAAAATGTGCTATACTTTTATAAAAATTTAATGAACATTAAACAAACAAAAGAAAAATACATAGTCGAAACTGATGAAAATGTTGAGGTGTTATTTTTTGACTGGTACTATATAAGCACATTGATTGCGTTACGTCATAATTGGAATATTTAACGTACTATATCATTGCAATGATAAGAGTTCAACTCCACTCAAATTTGTAGGTGTTTAGGGCTTCCGCAAGCGCTGGAAACCTGGTGATATTCTACTTAAAAACGATTTTAGTCCCCAAACTGAAGATAAACTATAATTAACGTTATATTTACAGAAGCCCATATATACTAGATAGGTACTTTTGTGACAGTATTCGGAAAGATATTAGTACGTGATGTTGTTGTTTTTGTTGTTGTAACAGCATACAAATTCCTTCAAGAGTTTTTAGGGAATGATGCGGGAGTTACAGTCCTTGGTCAGATATGAATCTGGGTCGAACTGAAAGTAATGCCTCATACCCATTGTCTAACGCTTTCAATTTTTATTGCTAGGACTGACGTGGGGCGTTCCTGGCTCTTTTTTCAATTGAAATTTCTTGTTTCCTCATTCAACATTAGTTGCAATATATAATTTTTCCCAGAGTGCTAGGGTACGAAATAAACTTTTCTTAAAATCTATTAAATAAACGAGAATATAGTTTATGTATGTACATATGTATGTAGATGCAAATGTATGTGCTTTTGTATGCACTTACATATATTCATATATTTATGTACATACTTATAAACATACTTACTATATATATCTAAAATCGTATTGCAGTGGTCTTAAAATCTCCCGCTTTTCTTTGTTTTGCTTTTTTTTGCTATTTTCTATGTTTCTAACTTACAGGATTTTTGATATTTCCAATCAATTATAAACGCGTATGTGCTCCCAGGCAGTCTTATTATAAGGAGCGCTATATCCACCTTTCTTGTTTTTGGATCTTTAAGGTAGTAGGTTATTTTCTTTTATAGAAAAAATCTAGCCCGCTTGGCATGCGCAGTTTGTATGATGAAGGACTCTTTTAGATCCACTCCCCTGCTGGCGAATATAAAGTTGAATTCAGGCCTCACAAATATGGCCGCAACAAAGTGCAAACTATTCCCAATTGCTTTATACTGTTCCTATCGCTGGGGAAAGTTTGCGATTGGCGATATTTTCTAGGCGTTCCGTAAACTTTTGCACTTATATTATTTTAAGCTCACGTGGGGCTTATTTTCTGTATTTTTTCACCAGTTCATTATTTTATAACACTAAATTATAAATTCGACAGCCTTTTTACAGTGCTTTTCAATATAAAATGAGCACCCAATAATTTATTTGTATTCCAAAAATGAATATTGGAATACATATGTGATATCAAAAAGGAGTGTCCGGAAAGTGCGTAAATGGTGATGCCATTTGCTGCAATTAATATGGCGCACTTATCGCATTCGTACAAAGATTAACCCCCCACCGGAATAAATTAATCTGAATCGGATGTATCTATTTATTTTTTAATATTAAGAGCATTCAATTAAATATTTGTATATCAATTAAAATTTAAAGATTTAAATTCCTAAACCTAAATTAGCGAATAACTGATGCACACATATGTGTGCAAACATGAATGAGATAAAGGATTTATAAAAAAAACAACGTAAATTAAAAAAAATAGTTTTGCGAATTTTACAATTGTAAGAAAATGAAAAGGCAAAATATGCCATAAAGATAACAATAAGTAATGTGGAAACTCCAATTTGATCTGTTACAGAAATAACAATTCGATTCAGGGCCTGTGCCAAATGATAGATAACTTCTATGGTGAAAAAACTACGTACTATGGTAAGAAAATTTCACAATTCTGCTGTGCCGGCCAAACAATTAGTATTCACCTCATAGTTCACAAAAATTTACCATCCAGAGTACTTTTCTATCAATTGGCACAAGCCGCTAATAAAATTATTTTTACGTTTTAAAATTTATTAGAGCTATGAGTTTTTGTAATCCATCATAACGTCATTCGTATTAGAAAGAATTAACAAAGGGACTTTAAATTTTTGGTAATATTTAAAAAAAAATCTTAAATTTATTAGTTTCCAATATTATTGGAAGTATCGACACCGATATTTTACAATCGATTAATGTCATAATTGAAACTATTTGGTTTTCTTGCATCTGTGGATTCATTGCATTTTGTTTTTTAACCAATTGGAAAATAAGCTCCGCCAACGCGTTTTTATACAGTTTTTATATCAATGTTTCGATGGATGCATATCTAAAAGTGTGTGCTGTAAGTAATGGGCTCTTGTCTGTGTAAAGATAAAAATGAAAGTGAAGAGGAAAATGACTATGGTGTTGAAGCCTCGCAACGGCATGCAAGGGGATCTAGCAGAAACTCGCACCGCAGCCCGGAAGTGCTGCAAACAACCGCCACATTGAAAACACTTTCTGATACAGTTGACAAATTAGTTCGCGAAACGTTGGATTTGATAAGTACAATAATTGACAAGTATGCATTACCCATAACTAGTGGATATAATTTTATTAATGCTTGTTGTTTGTAGTGAGCCGGAACCGCCCAGCTCGATATTAATGCTTCACATGATAACAGAGAAACCAGCTGGTTGGATCGAACTTGTACGATCATTAATGCGTGTAGTACCCGTTGAACATCCCATGGGTCCGAGTGTTATAGCTCTACTACTCGATGATAGCCCACTGCCCACGAAAGAGTCTGTATTAAAAGTCGGTGAAATGGTTGCTCCAAAATATGGCTTAAAAAATAATTTACGAAAGGAACGTAACTTATGTGTCATACTTGGCTGCTTAGCAGAAAAATTAGCCGGACCCAGCAGTATTGCATTACTTAACAATTCCATGTTAAAGTACCTGATTAGTAATTTAAATGAAGACATCGAACCCAACATAAAACTCCTTTCACTGATTGCACTTGAGAAGTTTGCACAGACTAGTGAAAATAAAGTGACAATCCAGGTAAGTTTTTATATCTTCGAGTGGATAGCATTATATTAAGCATTTGTTTTATTACAGAAATCATTGCAAGAAATCAAAAAAAGTCCACTTTTATCGCTGGAAGAACATGTACTATCAACAAATTTCCTACTACGTCAAATAGGATTCTGCGCCTGTTGGTGTTTAGACAACTATTGTAAGCATATTTATTTATTAACTACATATATCTACAACCCCGATTTTATTAGATAAAGGCCTGTGCCAATCAGTAGCAAAGTTCTATGGTAAAAACACTTTTTACCTTGGTGAGAAAATTTTACAATGCTGTTGTGCGGGCTCGGAAATTTTTTTCACCTCATAGTTGTCACAAAATTTACTAACCAGAGTACTTTGCTATCAATTGGCACAATTCCTCAGACAATAAGAAAATATCTTTTTAGTTCCAGTAAGTGGGCGAAAGTATTCCTATGAGACTACTGATGTCTCAAAAGTTAACGCTATGCTTAATACAAAGGATGTTAGTGAGTATTTAAAAATATCGCCAGATGGATTGGAAGCGCGATGTGACGCCTACACATTTGAAAGTGTACGTTGCACTTTCCAGGTAAAATAGCAAGTCAATAGATTTCTATATGTCTATTATTTTGGAAATAAATTTAATAAATATTTTCAGATAAGCAATGGCTGTTGGTACTATGAAGTCCAACTGATCACACCTGGTGTAATGCAAATTGGTTGGGCTACTAAAGAATCCAGTTTTCTGAGCGACGATGGGTACGGAATAGGTGATGATAAATACTCTATTGGGTTCGACGGTTGTCGTAGTTTAATATGGCACAATGCCAAGTCTATATCGCACAATTTGCCAACATGGAAAAGTGGCTCTGTTCTTGGTTGTCTATTGGATTTAGAAAAACAGGAGGTGATTTTTTCTCTTGATGGAGAATCGACTGATCCCTATAGACATATATTCAATAGTGTTAAGTATGTAGTTTAATAGCCGCTTCGAGTTAGAAATTAAATGTTATTGTACACTAGGGAAGGATTTTTCGCTGCGGCAAGTTTTATGTCGTTTCAGCAATGTAGATTTAATTTTGGACTGGAACCATTTCGTTATCCACCACAAAGAGCATTTCACAATTTTAATGAAAATGGAATACTTAGTTCAAGTGACAAGGTAAGAAACGTGAATTTTTTAAAGCACTAGTGAATGCGTCTATTTTCAAACGAGCCATATCAATTTACATTCATCGTTGAATTTTTTCATATCAAGTAATCTATTTCATCCATTACAGATCATTTTGCCACGCCATATTTATCTGGATATGTTACGAAAAGTAAGCGTGCGTGATGACTCCTGTACACTTTGTTTCGATAAAAAGGCTACGATGAGATTAGAGCCATGTTCGCATAGGTAAACATCTACTAAAATGTATATCTTCAATTATTTAGTAAGTTTATTTTTTGATATTTAATTCGCAGGGGATTTTGCGTTACATGCGCTGAACAATTAAAATTTTGTCCAATGTGTCGCTCCGACATTCGTACAAAAGTACAAGAATGCACTGAAAGTCCTGTTACTGTAGAAGTCACCGACGTGGTAGCCACGCAGACTCCAACATGACAGATATTTAATCTCAAATCATAGTGATGTAAAAAAAACGTACTCGTAGATCGTTAAACATAATGCCTATTCCTCTTCAGAGTTTTTTAATAACTTTTAAGTAATAATCGAATTTTATCGCTAAGATATAATAAAACTATAAATATTTAGCCTATTACGTTGTAAGCGTAAAATCGTAATTTTTTATTTATGCGGAAATATGTAATTCTAAAGCGCTACTTGTAATACATACATACTTATGTACCAACTAGACATGTATAATTGCCTTATTCAGTGAGAGGGGAATATTTAACTACGCGGCGCTTGCCTTTACTGCAAGTGGTTCCTTTGATAGTGTTGTAGATAAACTACCTTCCCATATTTCAGCGGTATGTGCAAGCACCTCCGTCGAATTCGCAGTTTTGTGACGCATGAAATAGCCTTGCACCTGGGCAGGGCTTACATTTCGACCATCAGCCAACACACATTTTGCAAATTCTTTCGCAGCCTTTTGTGGGAATTTTTCCTGTCTACCATAGAAACGCAAAAACATTTCCTCTAACTGATGTGCATCACAGAAGCCAACGTATTCCTTAACATCAACACGACCTGGTCGTATAAGCGCTGGATCCAAACGATCTAAGTAATTTGTGGTCATAAATACAATTCGTGCCTCTGTTGAAGCAACACCGTCTAGACAGTTAAGCAATCCGCTAAAAGTAATGCGATTAAGACCCTCGTAGGCTGCCGCTTGTTGTTTAACTTCTTCCCGAGAGGCAAAAGCGGCATCAACGTCCTCTAGCAATATTATTGATTGTTCTGGGGCGACATTTAAAAGATGGTTTAATCTGTCATCAGTGAGGCCACGTTCTGATAAATTAAGCAGACATATACCGTATTCCAGTTCGCCAGCTAAGGCAGTGATAAAACTGGACTTTCCGCAGCCTGGTGGTCCATATAATAAATACCCGCGCCGATATGGGATACCTCGATCTATATACCATTGCGAGTTGCCAATAAATTCTTTACAATCGGTAACGATGCGCTCCGCAACACCTTTTTCCAACACGACCGATGACAGTGGACGCCTTCGCCGTGGATGTCCGAATTGCCTCCATTCAGATCCCATAGCTGTATACATGAGAGTTTTTCCTTCAGTTGCTTCCAGCGCAAGCAAGCGTGCCTCTTCCAGTATACCGAAATAAAGTTGCTTATCACGCCCAAATGCTGTTAAAGTAACGCTCTCAAATGGTAAACCCAAGTGTAAATCCAGAGTTTGTTGCTCTCGCGTACGTTCCACTTGTATCCAAACGCCTTTATAGCGCATCAAATGTTTTCCAATACTAGGTATGAAATCATACTTGGTACGTATTTGGCCAGTTTCTTTTTGCACGAAAGACGTCTCCACGCTGAGATGCTGTGTCTCTCTTGCTCCTTTTACGGTAATCCATTGCAAAAGCCATTGATATGATTTGTCGCGGCTTGGCACTTCCAATGTAATCATAATGTGCCGGCGGAACAGAATCAGCGCACCTTGGAGACCTTTCCGTAAAATTGCCGCTCCAGCGCCTATTCCAAAGAGACCAAATCCTGCCCCAAAATAGGGATTCGTTGATAACCCACTCACAATTTCCGACCATGGCATATTGGCCCGTCTTATCTAACACGGGTTCTCAACATAGAAATTCGTAACATATGTAAATAATTGTTGTTGTGGTTGATATGGCCGGCAACAGCTGATGGTCAGCACAGAGTGTAAAGAAAAGCTTATTCCACCCTGTGCCAGCTTGCAAATCGGTGCCATCGAAATTAGCCAAAAAACTATCGGCTGATCGATATGTCGAGCATAAATTATCGGTACTATATCGATATTGAATATCGGTTTAAGATCTGTGTTGACGCATTGTAGCTCTCGTATAGCTAGTTTTGTGGAAATATTTCCACATTTTGCTTTTTTGTTTTGTCAAACTAAACGTAACAAGATTCTCAGCGATGGCCCTCAATTTGGCTTAAATTTTCAACAAGCCTACTAGTTTCATACTAATTTTAAGACCGTGTGACGTGGCAATATTTCCAGCTTTACTGCTATGTGTAGAAATAGCGGACTGCTGAGATCCTAGAAGCAGGCATCCGTAAAAGTAAAGATTCTGGATAAGCCAAAGCGAAGGCAGTATCACGTTCGGCATGAGCGGGGCTTCAGTTCCCGGTTGGTCTTATACATTACTATTTAAAAGTCGCACCACAGCACATGGCTGGTAATGCCTCAAAGGATCTTAAGGTCAAACATATTACGGCGCGTCATTTGCAGTGAGCTATTCGTGGTGTCGAAGAATTGGACAGTCTGATCAAAGTACCATTACTGGTGATGATGTCATTTCACATATTGGCAAAAAGGAGGACAAGCGGAAAAAAATATTAAGTATAAAATTAGATTCTTGCAGCGTCCTACGGCGCACGCCAAAGAGCAGACATTTTGTCCGCTTAGGGTAGTCACTAAGAAGATACACCTGACAAAAAAAAAAAGAGAAATATTAAAACAAATCTAAATATATTAAAGATTGATTTGGCTATTTCCTATGCAAACCATAACTCAAGAGGTGTTTGACTCCATTTTTGACAAATGGGAAAAATTTGCATTGAAAAAAAAAAACAAGAAGATCCTCCAAGAGCCACTGAAGAGGTTCCTCAAACCTCTGCGGCTTTGATGCAAGGTCCGCAGCCGATAACTATTGAAGAGTATCGACGACGGAACAAGCTGTCCAAATAGGAGGAGCCTAAAATTCCAACCCCATTAAAACGGAAAAAGCAAACATGGGGTGGCAGAAAATATAGGAACAAGAGGGATATAGCCAAAGCATATCAATTGCTAAACTTTGTTACTTCTGAAACTGAAATTGAAATTGCATGAGAAAATTAAATTACTTAGAAGCATAGGATAATTTAAAAAAAAAAAAAAAAATTTAAAAAATTTTACAATTTTTGAATTATAATGGACAGAAATAGAAAAACTAA